>CABHPQ010162625.1:2129-71417 GCA_902168405.1 Peromyscus aztecus
TGTCTTCTTGAAAGTCCAAAGTCTCTGAACTGTGGGCCCAGTTCAGTATACAATTTATTTCTTCTTTTTGTATATTGTATATAAAATAAAATAGTATATTTATATAAGAAATAAATTACATACTTCCTTACTCTAATGGGAAAGAACCAGGACACAGTTATAATCAAATCAAAGCAAGACCAGAATTCAAAAGTATACAAAGTTTAGTGCTTGCCGGGCATGATGGCACACATCTTTAATCCCAGCACTCATGAGGCAGAGGCAGGTGGATCTCAAGGCCGGCCTGGTCTACAGAGCGAGTTCCAGGACAGCCAGGGCTGTTACACAGAACCTTGTCTCAAAAAACAAAAAAAAAAAAAAGAAAGAAAGAAAAGTTCAGTGCTTCACATCTGAGGTTCACTCACGATTATCTGTGTTCCAAAGGGCCCTGGCAGCGGCCCTTCTCCAGCTCTGCAACCCAGCACACACAGCTTATTTAATAGGCCAGGCCAGCTCCATCCCACAGTTGCTGCTGCCCTTGACAGGATGTCTCCTGGTCTGGCATCTCCAATATGCTGGGTTCTCCACAAGCTGCACCTTAGCCAGTGGCCTGGCGTCTCTTCAGGGACTCCAACCCTGTCACATGGTACCAGTCCTCAGCTTCTCTCCCTAACCTCTAAAGTCCTGGGGTTCCCATACAATTGAGGTTTCACCATCACCAGTGGACTCTCTGGGCTCTCATAGTGCCAAGCCTCAGCTGCTCTCCATGACCTCTTCATGCCTTCAAAACCAGTATCGTGGGAGATTCTTACAGAGTTCAGCTGCCAGCATGAGATACTGCCTTGGCCTTCTCTGGACCACTGCTTCTGTGTGCTGACGCCTTATTGATGCTGGTTTCTTAATCATTGCTGGTTTTACCACATTGATGGTTTTACCACATTGATGCTGATCTCTTGAATCATTGCTGGTTTTTCAGTTCCTGCTAACCAGTATAGATTGTCCCAGGAAAGCAAAGGTTTCACATTAGTGGTTCAGGTGTCATATTAATCACAGCTCACTCCTCAGCTCTAGCTGACCAGAACCACAGATTCTCAATTCAGAAAATCCTAAGAATGAGCCTGATAGAGTCTTTGAGGGACTCTGAAACTTCACAAGCCAGGTCCCCACTGTCTGTATCTGTCTCAGCATTATCTTCCAGGCTCCCGCAACAGCTCAGTAAGCTCTGAGCACTCAATGGCTTTCCAGCCCCAAGTTCCAAAGTCTTTCTTTCCACAGTACTGCCCAAAACAACATGGGCAGGTCTGTCACAGCAGTGTCCCCTGAACCAGATACCAGTTTCTGTCTTAGTTAGGGTTTCTGCTACTCTGATAAAGACACTGTGACCAAAAGCCAATTGGGGTGGGAAGGGTGTATTTAAAGACTTACACGGTCCGACAAAAACTGAAGCAGAGGCCCCAGAGGAACACTGCTCTGTGTGACTTGCTCGGCCTGCTTTAGTATAGAACCCAGGGCCTCCAGCCCAGGGATGGCGCTGCCACAGTAAGCTGGTTCTCCCAACATCAATCATTAGTCAAGAAAGTGCCCAACAGACTTGTCTGTAGGCCAGCGTCATGGAGGCAGTTTCTCAGTTGAATTCCTTCTCAGATGTGTCACGTCAGCACAATGTGAAGTTGTACATTGAATTCTTTTAGGTTGGAAGGTCCCCAATCCTTTTCTCCCTTTTCACAGGCCCTCTAGAAATCCAAGATCAGGTTCCAGCTGTTGGCTGAGGTTAGAGTTGCTTTATCTACGCGCACACGCTGGCATGCTGGGAAGCTTTTCCCATAGCCCTTTGAACGGTTCTTTTTGTGTCTACACAGGCATGCCAGAATCCCTCTTCTACTGCTCCCTGCATGATCCGGTCAACCCCGGCCCTGCTGGTTATGTGACAAATAAGGTGTGTTCTCAGAAGGACCCTCAAGACTGCAGCCCTGTCCTGGAAGCCCAGTGGTGGCCCTCAGCTGCTAGCACGATTCCTTCATGCCCTCTCTGATGATGATTTAACAGACTGTGACGATTCATAGGATTGAGGAGGTCTGCTTGAAGATGAGTTAAGTTCAGGAACAGATCCTCAGCATTTTTATGTTGTTGGAAAAACTTAGAACAGCAGTTCTCAACCTGTGGGTCTCGACCCTTTTGGGAGCTCAAACAACCCTTTCACAGGGGTCACATACCAGATGTTTACGTTATGATTTATAACAGTAGCAAAATTACACTTAAGTAGTAGCAACAAAAATAATTTCATGGTTGGGGTCACCACAACTTGAACTATATTAAAGGGTCGAAGCATTAGGAAGGTTGAGAACCACTTAGAGGGTGGAGGAAGGTCAAGTACCTGCCAAATAGGGAATTGCTGAGAGGAGAGTAGATGTAGTCTTTGGATGTGGCTTTCTGTGTGTGGTTTTAACTCTCTGAGAAGAGTAGGAGAGTTGGTGATGAGTTAGTTATACAGGTGTACCTGTATGTAGTGGAACCTCAGTCAGTACCGCTGCTGGTAGATCAGAATTCGGAAGGCTGAATCTCTAGCCAGAGCTTGTAGCAAGTGAAGAATGTTATTGGTAGCTCCATGGAAAGTTTCACCAGAGCTCTGTTAGCACCACCCTGAGGACAGCATCAGGCAGGACTCAGTGGGCACCACTGCCCTACAAGCGCACTCACTTCCTCCACACTGTCTGTTAATTTTCCTTATGAGTACTGTGGTTTTTCCCCCCAAGACAGGGTTTTTGTTTTTTTCTTGACATAGGGTTTCTCTGTATCCCTGGCTGTGTCCAGGATCTGAGGTGAACACATTAGAGCAGGTAATATTTAAATTAGTTTCCTCAAGGATGTATCGTATTTAGCCAGGCTAGGAAGTGGGAGGAAGGTATTTATGTTCAAATATACTGTCGTGGGAGCTAAAAAGGCCTCAGAGTCTAGTTCCATGGGCTTGAGGTGTGGTGGAGGAGTCAGGAGTGGAGACAGGGAGGGTTGCACCAGAGAGACGTGGTAAAGAAGTCTTGGGATAGTTCAGAAGTTGGATTGGTTGACCATTGAAGGATATTCTCAAGGCCACAGGTTCCTAGAAAATTTGGAGTGTGGTGAATCTCTTCGTTACCACATCTAAGGTCCAGAATTGACACATCTCTCCAGTTAGGAATCACCACGTCTAGGGTCCAGAATTGACACATCTCTCCAGTTAGGAATCGCCATGTCTAGGGTACAGAGTTGACAAATCTCTCCAGTTAGGAATCACCATGTCTGGGGTGTGGAATTGACACATCTCTCCAGTTAGGAATCACCACGTCTAGGGTACAGAGTTGACACATCTCTCTAGTTAGGAATCGCCACGTCCGGATGAATTATTTCCTTTTTATCTTTATGTTACACTTGTTAATTCCTCATCTCTTGCTCCACGGCAGTCTGTGTCCGTGTGGGGTTTTGGAGGTCGCGTGGAAATGACTGTTTCCAAGTTCATGGCAATTCAGGAGGCTCTGCAGCCAGACTGGTTCCAGTGCCTCTCAGATGGGGAGGCGTCGTGTGCAGAAGCAACTTCCATAAAAAGGGCCAGGAAGTCTGTGGATCGGTCACTTCAGTTCCTGGACAGCTGTTTGCGACTACAGGAAGAGTCTGAGGTGAGGCTGCCCGTTAGCCCCTCTGTGGAAACACTCATCTCCCTTCTGCTTCCAGATGTGCCTCAGCTGTCCCTCCGCCCACATCCCTGCTCCTCTTTATCTCTACCTGTCCCGTTTTCCTTTGCTGAACCCAGGAAGTGTCCTTCTCCAGGATTCCATCGTAAACTCTTCTCTGTGCTCTGTGTGTTGTCCCCAAACCTCCCCTAGTGTTTGTTATTTGGTGAACCATTTTGAAAATGTGTACACTATCAGTTTCCTTTTCTTACTGTGAGAGTCATAACCACATACATACTGGACTATGGCTAAGTTGTGCATTAGAATGTTCACACTCAGGCAGTTGGACTCCTGGTCTCGTTTTCTCAAGTCTAGTCTCTCAGTATTTCACCTCGGCTTATGGATTCACCAAGTTCCTCAGCCCAGGAATTTAAACGTGTTAAGACTTCCTGATCATGCACATTTACTATCCGATTGCACACTCCTCCTTGATCCCTTTAAACATGTCTCTTTAAACATGTCTTGAATCTTCTTCCTTCTCACACTTCCTGTTACACCATTTCTCATGTCGGTGGTCACCTCTGAGCTGTCTCAGCTGCCTCCATCCTCGTTTGTAACCGGTCTTCAGCTCTGCTTTCTAGGAGATCACTGTAAAGCAGGGATGGGAGCCCACTGCCTACTTTCCTACACAGTTCAGTGGTTCTTCACCTTAGCTCTCACAGTCTACCGCCGCCTGGCACGCCCCTGCTCAGCATGGACTGCTTTATCCTATGACTGGAGTCTGGTCTTTCTGAATGATTTTGCAGTTCCTTGAAGCATTCATTTGTTTCATTCTGGGCCACCTATACCCAGATATTTTTCCCCTGGATTCTTCTTTTCTTATCTCCAGGCATATTCCCTCTCTTGCTTCCATCAGGTTCATTTCATTCAGTCATCAATTTATGAAACTGTCCCTGACACTTCCAGGAAGTTCCAGTTATCCTTTGTATGTGCTGTGCTGGAGCCCCGGCCATACTGTACCGCACCGATTTCTTTATGCAGTTGCTTTTATTAAGCTGTGGTCTCCATACACTTGGTTTTTACATGCCAGTTTTGTATCGTTATCATACAGCGGAATGTCTGACATACAGTAAGCCAACAGTGAAGTGTTAGGATGAGCTGAAGATGGGGCTGTGTCAGTAAATCTCAGCATTGAGAGCAGGTTCGTGAATGGTGAAGGATACAGCAGAGAGAGCAGGGGACGTAAGGAAGCAGAGAGGGTGAGCAGTCAGATTTGGTGGCTCACTCCTATAATGCACATGGGACCCTGAGGCAGAAGGATCACGAATTCAAGGCCAGCCTAGGCTATCTAGAGAGAGCTTGTCTGAAAAACAAGTGGTCATGGTGATTGGTGGGGCCAAATTTGGGCTTCAGCAATAAAATATATTTTGGTTAGTAAGCTTAATTAGGGGAAACTTCACTGCTGACCTGAGTAGAACTAGGTTTGCAGAAGAGACCAGCATAGTGATTTTGCTCTGGATCTGGGTGGTTGGTATTGACTTACTAACCAGGCTCGTCATATTTGTAACATTCGTTAAAGGAATGTGGCAAAGATGACTAGAAAGTCCAAGTGAGTCTTGAGGCCCCCGTCTGAGTTCTTCAGTCAGCCCTATCTGTTATTGTGCGTGATTTTAAGTGTTGGGGCCCCTTTCTGTATCCCAAGTGCTCCTGTCCTGATATTACTAATAGTGCCTCCTTTCCTAAGTGTTCCATTTTAAACAGTACAGTACACAACCAAGCTTCTTCTACCCATGAACAAGAGTTTCCTACACAAAGCTGGGATGGTGGTGTGAAGGGGCAGGTCTGTACAGCCGTCTGCTCTACACATGCATACATCTTTTCCTTTTTCTGTGGTTCCTTCCTCTTCTTGGCTCCTGGATCTTAACTCTTCTTTTTGTTGTTTGTTTATTTGCTTATTTTTTTGTTTCTTTTTGTTTTTCGAGACAGGGTTTCTCTATGTATCCTTGGCTGTCCTGGAACTCACTCTGTAGCCCAGGCTGGCCTTGAACTCACAGATCAACCTGCCTCTGCCTCCTGAGTGCTGGGATTAAATGTGTGTCCCACCACCGCCTGGCTAAGGATTGTGTTCTTAATACCATCCAGTACTGAAGCTCTGCCATGTTCTGTTTTGGTCATTTTTCCTCGGATAATCCCTAGGTTGGGGATGGTAAGTGGTTTCATCCAGGTGGTTGGAATTGTGCCAACGCTGCAGGAAGAGAGTTGTCTCTTAGCCGGATCTGCTGTGGAAGCGGAAGGGGAAGTGGTGGCATCCTGCCCGGCATCTATTGAAGTAGTCTGGGCACTCTGATTTGTATCACACCTATCTATAACTTGCTTTACATGTTTCGTGGCTAAATGAACAGTTGTCATGTGTATGTCCCAGTGACTTAGAATACACTGGACAGAATACTCGTCACATCCTTCACTGTTGTAGAACTACTTCCTGTCTTTGCACTTGCCACCATCTCCATGGCCTCCTAAAACAGTAAGCAGCAGCCATTCCAGAATCCTACCCCTGTCCTGTTGTCAGATGTCACTGCTCCTCTTCATCACCACCCCTGCCTTAGTCCAGGTCCTGCCATCCTTCACCAAGACTGGGGAAGCTGCCTGTGCCCTCTCCTCAACCACAATTACCCCTGAAGTACTCTACGCTAAACAAGACGGATAGTCTGGCTGTCCCTTCGGTTAAGGAGCACATCCCTCCCACTCCAGGTTCCTTCCTCGCCCCCCTTTCCTCTTAGAGCAACTTGTGACTTGTGTGTCTCCTGCAAGGCTTATCTTCAGAGGCATGTGCGTGCGTATATTTAGTACATAGAGAGGCATATCTGCAGTACATGAATGCGATCATATGTAAAGCGGTTTGCATGTTTTCTATTAACCGTCCTAAAATGCTCCCCATCAGTGCATGTGTTAGTATTTCTCCTATATTCTTTTTAAAACAGCTTAGGAAGCTGTACTGTTTTTAATCTCTAGTTTAGTTTTTCATTCTCCTGTACATCTTTGAAAATATACCTTGATACACATGCATCAGTACATTTATAAGAGAGATTGAATTCTATGACTCAAAGATAAAAGGATTGGCATTTTGATAAACACTGTCTACTTGTCCCTGTTTTAGTCACTTTCGCTGTGGCAGAACATCGTGACAGAGAGACCTCATGAGAGAAACCATCTAATTGGGCTTGGAGTTTCAGAGGGTTAGAGTCCGTGATGACGAGGTGACAGGAAAAGCTGAGCTCACATCTCGATGTGCTAACAGGAGGCTTTGGAACACACTGGGGACCGTGTGGGCTTTTGTAACTTTAAACCCACTCCCAGTGACACACCTCCTCCAACAAGGCCACACCTCCTCATCCTTCCCCAACAGCCACCAAGTGTGAACCGAGTATTCAAATGCCTGAGACTTATGGGGACATGTCATTGAAACCACCGCCCCCTCCTAAGAGCTGAACTAATGTTTGCTCTGATTATCTGCGTGTAGAAATGCTCTTTCTCCACACTTTTGACCCACTATCTTGTCTCTGATAAGTGTTTTACTGCTGAGGTGAGGCTCTCATTGTTTCCCACCTGCATTTCATTTCTACTGACTTCAGTAGCCTTGTGTGTGCAGAGCACCTGCATTTATAGAGTTTTGTTTTCATAAGTTCTATCTAGTTTGAGGGTGGGGATGATCATTTCCTTTAAGAACTTTCTAGAGCTCTTTCTATTGTATAGATATTTATTCTTCCAAAGAATAAGTTCTTTGCCTTTGTTATGATTGTTGCACTTAAGAAGGTCTGAGGTCTTCCTGTTTATGCAGGTCAGCCATTTCCTGTGAGCCTGTAGCTTGCCTAGGAAGGCCCTTCTACACCGACAATAAAAAAAAAATCAACAAAGTTTCTAATACTTGTATATGTGTATTTTTTATATTTAGATGTTAGTTTTATCAAATTTGGCTCTTTGAAGATGGGAGCAGGGATCTTTATTTTTTTGAAGTAGATAGTCCATTTGTCTTAGGAACAGACTGCCTCTGTTCCTAAAGTTACATGTAGCTGAGAGATTTGGAGGCCTGGAGAGTCCTTCAAACCAAACTCAGACTTTTGTACCTGCTCAGAGCACATTTAGTTTCAGGGCAAACATAAAACATGTTTTTACAATGTGTTCTTGAGAGCCCTAAAGGTTCTTGGGGTGCACCACCACCCTTAAACATTTCATCTATAATACCTTCAATGAGCTCTTTCTGTCCGTTGGACTTCATGCAAAATTCATGCAAACAAAAGTCTCCGGTTCTTGTAATGGTTGAGAGCGTTCAATTCTTTCTTCTCTCAGGTCCTTCAGAAAAGTGTGGTCATTGGAGTGATTGAAGGTGGAGATGTGATGGAAGAGAGGTTGAGGTCGGCACGAGAGACAGCCAAGCGGCCCGTGGGGGGCTTCCTTCTGGACGGCTTTCAAGGGAACCCCACAGTCCCAGAAACCAGGCTGCACTTGCTGTCGTCAGTCACCAAAGAGCTGCCCGAGGACAAACCAAGGCCAGTGCTGGATTAGGATGCAGGCCAGGCTCCTGGGAGGGGGCGGGGCGCTGTGACAGTGTGATGCAGTCTACACAGGGTGTGCTCCCCATGTCCTGTCTGATGCTCAGCCAGCTGGGCAGTTTCCATCAAGGCTGCTATCCTGGGTTCAGAATGCAGAGGGGGGGAATTGGCATGACATTAGTTTCTTTGATTCTCATAACTGAGGACAAATGTTACCCTGTGTCCTCTCATTCTGGAGCCAAACACAAACGCTCCTTTTTATTCCTTGTAACGTGGTACCTGGAGATGAAGGTAAAGTCAAGGCATGTTGAAATCTGCGGTGCCCAGCGGCACGAGGATGTGCTCTGTTAATAAGGACCTTCAAGAAGTTTCTGCTTTTGTGCCAAGCAGTGAGTGGCGTTGTTTTGTTTGTTTTTTTGAATTGCTGTAACTAGTAGGGTTGGTTCTGTTTACATATATCTCGGAGTACTGCAGTGGGAACAGAGGTGAGATGATCTCTGTTCTGGATTTCAGAGCAATTGAGGTCATACTAGTACCTAAGTTTTCTTTTCTTAATGTATTTATTTTTACTTCTGTGGAGTCTCATGTATTCCAGGCTGGCCTCAAACTTGCTATGGATCCTCTGGCCTCTGCCTCCCAAACGCTGGCATGATAGGCATGTACCATTGCTCGTGGTTTATACTGTGCTGGGGATAGAGCCCAGAGCTTTGTGCATGCTAGGCAAGCACTTTACCAACTGAGCTCTATACTGCATTTTCTTGCTTTATTAAAAATACAGACGCCAAAACCAAAAACCGCAGGTGACCCTAAATGTCATTCCATTGGATGAAATAAATCAGGCACAGTAAGAGGCTCCTGTGTGTGATCTCACTCTTGAGGAACCTGAAAATGTCCCTGTCCTTGAAGTCCGGCTAGAATGGTGCTTATCAGAGGTTGGGGAGGAGGAACAAGGAGGGCGGGGTAAGACGATGTCAAAGGATGTGTACTTCCATTTAAATTAGAGGAGTAAGGTCAGTGGGTTCGCTGTGCAGCCTGATGACTGTGGTTCATGATGATAATATTTATTGAAAACAACAGAATGAGAATTAAGAGTTGTCACCAGAAAAATGGTAATTATATGGGATAATGCGTTTGTTATTTGGCTACATTGGCCCATTTCATGGTGTCTACAAATCCCAAAATACCTTGTTTGTGAAAAATTTATATGTCAGTTTTAAAAAGTTTTTTTTTTTTTTTTTTTTAGTTTTTTATCCTTAATGTGAATATTCTTGCCTTTTAACCTGTGATATATTTGGAAATCTGGCCCTGAGATGCTATTTTGTTCTCAAGGGCTATTGGACAGAACGTGTATAATCTTAGTACTTTTTGAAAACCAGATACAATTACACACATGCATCTTAGGGACAGCTTAGTGAATCACACCTGTGTACATGGGTGTGAAGATCCCTCGGAACAGGGTCTCACAGTCATCTTGCGCATGCACACATGGATGCACAGACAGACATACACACACACACACACACACACACACACACACACACACACACACACACGCACACACGCATGCACATACACACCAATTTTTAACGTCACCCCCTTCGCTGTGCTACAGATGAACAGCTCAGCATGAGCTTTTCTAGTCATTTTCTGGACTTTTTTGTGCTAAGTGTTCACAGATGTCTCTTTCTGAATTTGAAAGCTGGGGTTGTTTTTCTCTAAGTGTGTAGAAATGCCAGCTTCAGTTGGAGCGGAGTTCTGAAACCTCACAGGACTTGAAGGAGGCTGTAGTCAGGAAAGCTGGCATACATACACGGATTCTACTTGTTTAATATTACATAAACCCATTTGAAAACTCTTAAGAATCAGAAAGTATGAAAGCTTTTCTCCTCTAATTCATGAAAAGGGATATGGGTAGAAAAACAAACATTAAAAAAAGAAATAGTTGCAGCTAGCCAGTCCTAATCATGTACATCTCTGAGTCTTGCCTCCTGTCAAAACCTGCTTGAAAATTATTAATGCTCCCAGACTGCCTTAGCCCTTCCCTTGGAAGATACCATTTCATTTCCCAGGCAGACTTTTCATTAGCGAAGAAAATATGAAGAAAGCCAGCTAGAGCCGTAGATCCTGGCGTCAGAGCTGAAATTCTGAGAGCAAGAGGAACTATTAAATGAATCTGTAAAATACCATCAAAAATGGAGAAATAAGGCAAATTGTATCTTTTCAAAACATCTGTGCAGTGTTTAGACAGGGTGGAAAGTTCAGTCTGTGACCAGGAAGGTGGATCAGGAAAGATGGGAATGAGAAATGTTCAAATGATACTGTTTGCTTTTCAACTGCCTCCTTGGTCCCCAGGATGATTCTGTTGGAGATCTTTATAATTGCTCTTGAAGTGAGACAGCAAGACCAGGGATGAAAAGGAGCTGCCCAAAGCAACACAGTGGTTAAATGGCCAGTTGAGCTGGGTGTCAAGGTCATGTTTCTGTCCTTCAGAGCTCCAAGCCCGGCCTCACATACTTGCCGCCCCGAGCTTGCTTGGTCGCTGTTTTTTTGTGTGGTTGTTTTTAATGCCCCATTGATTTGGAAGCATTCTCTGATTGCTTTCTGGCCATTAGCTCACGTTGCTGCTGTTCTCATGACTGTCTTTCCAGGCTCATCTGCGGGGTCAGCCGGCCAGATGAAGTGCTCGAGTGTATCGAAAGAGGAGTGGACTTATTTGAGAGCTTTTTCCCCTATCAAGTGACCGAGCGGGGCTGTGCCCTGACTTTCACCTTTGATTGCCAGCTGAATCCTGAAGAGACATGTGGGTCTTTAACGTTCCCCTCACTCTTGGCTTTCAGTTTCTCCTGTTTCCTGGGACTTTTTGGCCCAAGTCACAAGGCACAAATATGTACATGTGGCACCAGTCTTTCATAAAGGTCCATCTTGATTTCTTCTTTGTGTTCCCTGGAATGTTGGCACCTAGGTCAAGGCACTTAATAGTGTACGTGTAGGTCATCAATATTAGGATGTGATTTTTTTTTTTTTTTGTGGTGAACAAAAATAAGACCTCCTTTGTTCACAGCCTGAAAAAGAGAAAATTCAGAGTAAATCGTGATGAAAGTCTAAGGAAAGGAAACCTTTGAACAGCTTAGTAAAAGTTAATTTGTTTTTTATCCACAAAAGATTTCTTGTCTCCCCTTTGCAAGCCCCAAGCAATTAACTCACAGGGAATCTCACCGTCACCGGATTCTTGTGTCGCCTTTTGCTTTTCTGGGCTGTTTTTTACACACTGAGATGTGAAAGCTACTTTGTTCTGCTAATATGACTTTGAAGTGCTGCCATTTTCTTTCATTGTTTAGTTATTTCAGATGCTGACTCACATGGTAGTGGAAGAGGACCCGGGCCCCAGACCATGGCCTGCTCCCTTGAAGCATGTCTTCAGGGATGAGTGGCCTGCACGCCCACACACACACACACACACACACACACACACACTCACACACCCCAGCTTGCACAGAAGGGCTTCCTTTTCTTTCTCTCACTTTCTTTTCAGCTCTTCAGTCATATTTGTGTCTGTGTGTACTATAAAGTCTGTGGAATTTTACCTAGTGAAGATTTTAAAGACAGTTGTCAGCTCTTCCCCAAATGACAAGGATTTTCCAAAACGCCAGAGCTCTTGTGTTCCCTCTCAGCACACAATTCGTGTGAACAGTTCCATAGCATTTTGTACTTAGTGCTTGTGTGGCTGTACTAAAATTACCCTTCTAGAACCATCTGGCTCTCTTGGACCCACACAGACTGCTATCATTCCCTTCCTGAATACCTCTTCTCCACTTCCTGTGTTGAAAGGAGCTGGATTTCTGTAGAGTAGCTGGTCTTTCTCTTGCTGTTCAAGAGAATGTTTCTCCATTAAGCAAGGAGCTCAAGGGTACTGTGGGTTTCTTGGAGGGCCAGAGTCTCTAAACAGAGGACATAAATTAAAGCTATGTTCTACGTTAACCCACTTGGAATGTGTGCTATTACAAAGCCCAGTTTATTTACACGTCCATCATGATAAGTCAGTTTTTTTTTTTTTTAAAGTCATTCCTTTATGACAGATTATATATCATGGATTTGGATCCATGATTAGCTTGGACTTGGTTAGCTGTCTTCAGTTGTCTTGATGGTGTAGATAATAGTCTTTGGCCATCCGGGAATGTACCGCTATTTGTTTTCTCGTAGGTGATTTCCTTGGGATAATTCTAAGAATGGAGTTACAGGGTCAAAGGTTGTGAAATTATAACTAGAATAAAATTTTTCCAGTGTGTACTCCTTATCTGATCGTTCAAGACTTTTTATTGGTTTCCCTTCAGTATTGCAACAAAATGGAATCCAAGAAGATATAAAATGCTTGGATCAAATAAAGAAAATCGAAGCAACTGGGTGCAACCAAGAAATGACATCATTGGAAATTAATCTGAAGGAGAAAAAGTAAGAAATTTTTTGAAGTTTAGGTTTTGATTTCTGACTTTTTAATTTCAGTCTGTCTTAAGTTTATGTAACTGTTCCCTTTTCAGTTTATGACTTCGTAAAATATTTATGGTTGGACATTACTTAGGCCTTCTCAAATATGGTTCCAGAAAACCTTTTTTTTCCCTCTGCAGATGACTTTGGGTACTTTGTCTTGTCAGAACACTAAGCTAGATAACTGTTGCTTTAGAAAAGCTGTCAGAAAGAGGCCGAATCCATTGCTTGATTTTTTTTTTTTCTTTTTCTTTTTTCTTTTTTTTCTGATGACTTTTAGTAACAACAGAGCAAAATAAGGATTGCTAAGTCAGACACAGTGGAGCATGTACATTGAAAAGAGCCTGAGTCCCCTTGACTATACACAGATTCTAAATCAGCCATCAACGAAGAGTGAACTGAGGGAGGCATGCTGGGTTCACTCAGGCAGAGGCAGGTGGACCTCTGTAAGTTTGAGACCAGCCTTGATCTATATAGCAAGTTCCGGGCCAGCTGGAGCTACATAGGAAATCTTGTCTCAAAAGCAAAAAGAAGAAAGAATTGAGTCATCTTGTAACTTTGCATTTGACCAAAAGTGGTAGTCACCAGCCTCAGATTGTGGTTTCTCTGTGAGCATAGCACTGGTGAATTTGGTTTATATAAGGAGTTGTTTTAGGGGTTCTGACTTATTCATGGTTGACTAATAACAGTATAGACCTGAGAACTTACAAAAGAATGCAAAATTCCTACTTCCTATTAGTATTCTATTGTAATTTCTTGATTGTGAGTCTGAAGTGATATACATCTTTTAATATTTTCTTTAAAGTAGCCAAGACTGTTGTTTCCTTTTAAACAAATATTAGGGTAATAGAAATGCTTATTAGTAAAATAGCCTTTGCATTGTATATCTAATTGGAAGTTTTAGTATGCTCATTCTCAGTGCCAAGGTTGACATTTTGGGGACAAATCCTAATACTGCGTTTGATTATGTGACCTTGAAAAAGTCATGTACCTTAGTAGGTGATAAAAGGTAACACAAGTATAGTATCAGGGTTAAATCCTTTTTGCTGCACTAGCTCCTTCAGTAGCCTCACAGTTCAGGGAGGTGGGCTGTTAGTGTCTTTGATTAATGAATGAGACACACGTGCACAGCTGGATGCTGAACAACATGCCCCCTGGGCAAGGGATCTCACCCGAGCCCTCCTTCTAAATATGCAGCAGTAGTCTGCATCTGGAAAAGGATAGTCAGAATGGTCATTTCCAAGAGATACGCAGAGATTGATAAAACGGTGGACGTGTGGAGCTCTGCAAGCTTCGGTAAGTTATGGAGGTTGGGCGGTAGCTGCAGGACTAGTGCTTGTGAGTGGAGGAGGAGCAGTGTCTGCCAGAAGAGCAGTCCTGACACCATGTGCTTCGTTCGCACCAGCTCCGGAAATGCTCGTGGTGGATGACCGACCAAATGTCTCAGGCCCCAGACTTGTAAGGTCGTGTCTGTCAAAGCACGCCTTGAGCAGGTCCCCAGCAGGGCTGTTCTTACCATTGGTCGCCACTCCGTGTTGGCGATTTCCTTTGTCTGTTTTGTAGATTTCCTTTGTCTGTTTCTTCGGGGCCTGGTTTCTCTGTCTATCTCTAGCCACCCTGGCCTTGGTTGTCAGTTTCTTAGTCTTCATTCACTTCCTGGACTCTCCGTCTTCCTCTCTCAGGTACCAGGAAGACTTTAGCCCGCTCGTGAGCGGGTGCTCCTGTTACTGCTGTAAGAATCACACTCGCGCATACATCCACCATCTCCTGGTGACCAACGAGCTCCTGGCCGGCGTCCTGCTGATGATGCACAACTTTGAACACTACTTCAAATTTTTCTGCTCCATCCGGGAAGCACTCAGAAGTGACACACTGCCACAGTTGAAAGAACTCATCCGCAGACAGATGTCTTGAGAACTGGAAAATGCACACCTGCCTTGTCTCCTGAACAGTGAAAAAGCAGAGAGCTGAGCTTTCAGCCTTCAGGGTGGGAATGAAGACGTCTGCCTCAAACGGTCCATGGGAGTGTAGAGGAAGGTCTTCTGGAGAGTTCGGTGGACAACATTGATCAGAATGATTTGAACCGTAATTTGAACTTTCCAGGCTTATTCCACTAGGAGATAGAGATTCATTTAGTGAAGACAACGTGTTAGATGGGAGAGAGACTTTTGAAAGGGTGGCGAGCTTCTGATGGCTGAGTGGAGAAGACTGTATGTGTATGAGTAGCTTGTCATCTGAGGCACAGCTGTTGTCTGGAGAGGGAATTCACTGATTCCACCCAGGGTTTTTTGGTTGTTTCTCCTCATGCTCTCAGGGCCTTGGGGCATACTCTGTACTTCAGTGCCCCCGTGACAGTGCAGTCAATCAGAGGGGCTCCCTTGACTTACCCATGCTCAGCTCGCCTTGGAATATGGGGCTCACATAGTGCTTTTATGATCAGTTGACTTCAGTTGGCTACTTGGTCTGTTTGTGACAACTTGTCTTCCAAAAGCCAGCATACTTACCATTAGGAACCAAATTTTGCCTGGCTGCTTTTGTCTGGTTGCGCAGATCCAACATGACCTGCCCCAGGCTCATAAACTGCCTAACTGCATACTGACTAGCTCTGTCACGTGGGGGAGATTCCTTTGCTGTGTGTTTATGTTTTGTGGACAGAATCCTGGCCTGGCCGTAGAGGATCGGTTTGCATTCCACTCAGCTGTAAGCTCAGGCAGATCCTGACTTTTCCATGCCTGTTTCTCAGAGTAAATGGGAACAGGCATGGCGGATGGGACCAGATGATTTCTGTTTGAAGCAAAATGTTTAGAATCTCAGCCATACTCGTCACCTTTAAATATTAATCACTATTGGCCTGACTTGGTGATTGGCATCTGCCGGCCCTGAGGCTGGTTGTCCTTCCTGGGTTTTCTGTGAATCTATATTTTTGTTGGTGGCATGACAAAGTTTTGTTTTTTTGTTTTTAATGTGTGCTTTTCTATATTTATCAATTTTTCTAAAGAATACACAAAACATATGTATATACATGTAGTTTTTGTAAAAAAAATACAATTTAAAATATTCATTTTTTTGTAGATACAAGAAATGCATTTCTTATATTTTATTGGCTTCAATTTATAGTGGGCATTACTGGACATTGTATGTAGTAATTATGTAGTTATTGTGTTTTTATGTGTTGGAAACCCAACTTTGTTTTCCCATTTAGTGGTATGATGACTTCTCATGAACGCAAAGGATACTTAGGGAGACAGAGTTCCTGTTCTCGGTGATCTGTATTGAATGTATTTTGTACTTGTTTATATGCTTGTACTCTTGGTCAATACCAAGCCCATTATTGAAGGAGTACTAGTAAATATTCAAGAATCCGGATAAATTTATGAGTTTTATTTATGTCTAAAACACTGAAAATTCTGTTAAACATTGTTCAGGTCCCTGGGTCTTTTCCTTATTAGCACATTTGAAAAAAAAATCTTTTATGTTTTAAATGTATTAAGGGCAGTAGCCAATAAACATTTTTAATAAAAAAAAAGAAACACAAAGAACCTCCACTGTGTGTTGACTTTTTGTAAGTTTACAAAAGTATTAAATTTCCATGGTACAGGGACTGTGTGTGGGGGGGGACTTGCTCCAGATTTTATCATTTGTTTATTATCTAAAGAAATTTTCATGTTGGATTTAAAGGAATGTTACTCAGTAATATACATTACCTGCCTCTCTGCACTATATAATTAGTGGCTGTAAGGCCATGCTAGTGCACAGTAACAATAAGTTCAGCACAGTCTCTGGATCAGTTTTTCAAATCTGTGTGTGTGTGTGTGTGTGTGTGTGTGTGTGTGTGGTCTTTACAAGTATGTCGTGACTCATGTGGCAGAGGACAGCTACAGGAGTGTTCTCTTTCCACCTTATACAATCTGGGGATCAAGCTCAGGTTGTCAGGCTTGGGGGCAACTGCCTTTACTCCACGAGTCACCTCAGTGGCCCCCTTTGGAGCATTTTGCCAGACAACTTAGCAAATTTTAGCTCATTGACCCTGGAAGCTTGTCTGCCAGGGGCTGTTGTCCCCAGGTTATGAACCAAGGTCAGTAGGAGGTTGTTTTAACCTGCCTGAAGGTCTGCTAGAAATTCTGTCACTTCTCAACTCCCAGGTTAAATTCTAGCTTCCCCTGAGTGAAGCATGACTCTTCACCTTTGCCACACATTCTTAGTTATTAGTAGGTGTAGTGGCACCTGCCTGTGATTCCAGCACTTCAGAGACGGGGATGGACCAGCCTGAGCCACATAGCAAGACCCTGTCTCAACAATATCTCCCTCCTCCATCCCTTCCTCCCGCCCTCCATCTTATTTTGCCTGGCCTCTGGGTTGAAGGTACTGAGAGAATCAGACTGAAGCAAACAATGGGACTAGCCCAGTGGGAGGGGTTGGCCCGACAGACGTGTCCACAGTACCGTGCTGGTGCCCGAAGATGTTCAACATGAGTTGTCAATCAGTAGTAACTGCCAGTCCCTCGGCCCTGCCCGAGCTTGAGGCTGCTCGCACCCTGAAGATGACTGAAAGGGTCCGAGGCTTTGACTAGCTCAGATTAATGCAGTGGTGTGCTGGCTACTCTTACCTCAACTTGACATACAAACTCGAGTTACCTGAAAGAAGGGAGCCTTAGTTGAGAAAATGCATCATAAGATCCAGCTGTAAGGCATTTTCTTAATTGTTTACTGATGGGGGAGAGCCCTGCCCATTGTCAGCCCATTGTGGACCACCCGGCCTGGTGGTCCTGGGTTCTGTAAAGAAAGCAGACTGAGCAAGCGTAAATGGCATCTCTCCGTGGTTTCTGTGTCAGCCCCTACCTCTAGGATGCTGCCCTGTTTGAGTTCCTGTCCTGACTTCCTTCAGTGACATACAGTGCTGTGGAAGTGCAAGCCAAATAAACCCTTTCCTCCCCAACTTGCTTTTTGGTCATGGAGCGTCATTACAGCAAAGGTAGCCGTAACGCAGGCAATGGTCAATAGGAGCTGAGGTTCTTACACAGTTCGGAGCAGGGATATTTTATACTCTGCAGCAAAGTAAAGAGAAAACATTTTAAAGCCAATGCTATATATAATTAAAGCTATTTAATAAAACGTTCAAACAAAGACCATCAAAGGGGCTAGGCTAGAATGTGAAGCAACGGTCTTAGCAGGGATTTTTTCCCCCCATGGAGGCAGCATGAAGCTGACTGAGAAATACAGTTAAGTGACCATCCTGTGCCTCCCTGATTAGAAACAGCCTGTTCTCTGCAGTTCGATTAGTCGTGCTTGTCACTATAGGCTTTCAGCTTATTAAAACTGGCAGTGCTGTGTGTGTGTCCCTGACCTACACACAGGGAGCCTAGAAGGTCACACTTGACACATGGAGCAGCTCTGAGCGAGGAAGGCTAGGCTTTGTAGGTTGGCTGGACTTGGTGTTCGTTTTATTTAGTTATTTTTTGTTTTTAGTGTGTGTGTGTGTGTGTGTGTGTGTGTGTGTGTGTGTGTGTGTGTGTGTTGCACATACACAAACCCACACAGCGTGAGTGTGCAGGTCAGCGGACAACTTGTGGGAGTTGGCTCTCCCCTTCCACCACTTGGGTTCCAGGGCTCGAACTCAGATCCTCAAGTTTGGTAGCAAGCCTCTGTAGCCCCTGAGCCATCTCACCAACCCTGCAGCTTATTTGAAATATTGTTTGGAGTAGCTTTGATTTCTTTTCAGCCTTCACTTACCCACTTTATACTTCCGTCTCTTCTTCACGAGGTCACCAGCTTTTAGAAGACAAAGTACAAAGAATCCCAGATAACAGGGCACACAGAAAGATGAAGCAAGCTTTAAACAAGCAATGGGTCAGGGAAGGAATATGTCCTTGTTGGATGTAACAGTCCTGGCTTATGCCTGTGGTTCAGGTAATTACTAATGGCACCTCCTTCACCCTCAAGAGTGCCCTAATTTGGGCAAGTTATGTGCTCCCCCAAATGAGAGTGGTAGAGGTGACCAAGCTGGAGAGCAGGTGGCCATCTAAGCAGCACAGCTGCTACCCACTTCGTGCTAATTGCTGCTGAGTCCAGCGCTGCCACACATCCCAGTCTTTCAAGAGAAGCCAAAAATCTGGGTCCTCACACTTTTTAAATGTTTCAGCAATTAAAAAAATAGTTTGCTCTCTGAACTTAATTTAGGAGTGCCTAATTTGCAAGCTGTGGCTTAAAATCTACCAAGGTGGCTTTGGTAGCTGTACATGCATGGATGTGTGTGTGTGTGTGTGTGTGTGTGTGTGTGTGTGTGTGTGTTGAGCACATTTGCATGTGGGTGCGTGCGCACCTGTGCGTGTGCATGCATGGGGTGCATGGGTCTGACAAGATGGCTTTGTGGTTGCACTTGCTGCACAAAGCTTGGCAACCTGAATTCAATCCCCAGAACTCGTGTAAAGATGGAAGGAGAAAACGGATGCTACGAAGTTGCCCTCTGACCTCCACGCACTATCATTCCCCTACCCAACAATGCACAAAACACACACACACACACACACACACACACACACACACACACACATGCTTTAAAAAAGAGATTAACCTTTATGTGAGGGGCTGGAGATGTGCTCATTTAATAGAGTGCTTGCCTGACGTGCAGAGGCCCTGACCCCAGCACCACATAAAACGGGGCATGGCAGCACACACCTGATTGTAAGTCTAGTACTTGAAAGGAGAAGACAGGAGTATCAGCAGTTCAAGGCCATCTTCAGCTGCATAATAAGTTGTAGGGCAGTCTGGAGGACATGAAACCCTGTCTTCTCAGAGTGCAGAAGGGCACCCATGTGGGGTCCGCAGGCAATGATCGCCATTGCCCCATCCCCAGAAAGGTACAAATCACCTTACTCAACCGATTTTGTGGATGGGAAGTTTTAGGTCTTAGGAATGAAAGTCCAGCAGCTGATGCTTTTTCCTTTTTAAGGGCATTTTAGTCTGTAACAAAGAACCAGAGACCGAGTCACTTACAAACAAATTTCTTTCTCATGGTCCGGAGGCCAGAAGTTTTGAAATTAGTGTGCGACATAGTTGGGTTCTGGTGAGGATTCTTCTCTGGGATTGTCTTACATCTCCATATAATGGAGGGAACACTAGAACACTCTCTAGGGTCTTTTTTATAAGGGCACTAATCCCATTCATTGAGACTGCACCCTCAGGTCCTAGTGACCTAAATTACCTTCCAACATTCCAGCCTCACTTGCAGCTGGGACTTCAACATGTGACGATAGGGGTGATTCGTGAGGAGCATGCGCACATTCTTTCTAGTTACCATGTTGGCTTTCTTGCATCAAAACTCCTGTTTTTGGTTGGGCCCATGCCCTTCCAGAGTCAGCATCCATTTCCTAGGACTCGATTTTTCCAGTGATCCTTTCTGAACTTACAAAACCAGCTGGTCCAAGAACATTAGGCATCCAGCTACACCTTCTGGCACCACAATGTGCCCTGGTAGGCACATTGAGAACCAATTACTATTTGTCAAGTGAGCAAACATCCTCAGAACAGTCAAGGCCTTATCTTGAGAATTCAGCCCACTAGGCTAGGAGTGACTTTCATGCTAGGACCTGAACACAGTGGTAGTTTTATCTCACTTTGTGCTAGGCAAGCTCCCAGTGACCTGGCACATTATTATTATTATTTTTTTTTCTGTTACTTAGTTCCACTTCCTATCATTACCACCTTTTAGAGCTGACCTCAAAGCAATTTCCCCTGCTCTGGCAAGAGGAACGCACAGTGAACTTTTCTTTTGTTCTTCTTCTTCACAATCCACTTTTGAGGCCCGGATGAAGTTGCCAAGGAGTTCAAATGGCCCCCGTGCTCCCAGCAGTATGATTCAGAGGGATTAACGATCCTTTCTGCACCCTCTTCCAAAAGCTCGCCTCTGCCTGAGCTCTTCTCCCCTGCTGCCTGCTCCTTTGTCTGTGAAACGCATTTTCTCTTATTATCACCTTGTTCCCTGCCTGCTTCGGATGGCTTCAGCTCCTCTCTTAACAGAATCAAGATGTTGCTATTAACGGTTTTCTCTTTTTGAACAGCTTAGAGTCATTTCTTTATATTTAGTCCGTTCCCCTCTTCCCTCCCAAGCCACATAATCATCTCTGCTTCAAATAAAGTTTTATAGGCATTTCATAACCATGGCTTTATAGTTGCTATCAAAAAAAAGCACGAGAGCAGGAGATAAAAGAAGCAAAGGGAGGGAAAAATAAAATCAAAGGTGAAGGGTGAGGGCTACTCCAATAATCGAGAAACCCGGCCAGCATCTTCTGGACGCCTCTGTGAAGGAATCCAGCGGACCTTAGTCTCCAAGCCTACGAACTGCAAGCTTGGTGGTCTGGTGCAGCTTTCCTTTAACTTTTATGGGTGGATAGGAAGGTGGTCTCTCCTCCGAGGACCCGTTTTCCTTCCAAATAATTAAAATACTGTCTTAGAATTCTCCCTGCATCATTCATGTTGGCCATAAATCCTTTCACAGACTCCAATTACATGATAGATAAGAGTTTTGCAAATCACATCCCCCCCCACCAAAGCTAAAATATTTACCCATATTTCCTAGCATTTTCTATTCCCTACTCATTTATTTTTATTTTCATTTAGCAAACTTAAATAACATTTCCATCACAATTCCATTTATTGTTCCCCATGATGCCAGCTGAAGAAAATACAAACGATGCAAATAAACTCCGTTCCCACATAGTAATTAGACACCAAACAAGAAGAGAGCGGCAGCGTGCTCAATTTTTTTGTCTTTTACTAAATTCTTTATCTGATTTTGGTTAGACTCTCCAGTTTCATGTTGTTTTTTAAAAAGTCTTTTCCAGTCCTGTAGAAAACGATCGGTTCCACTTTATTTTTGCACTTGAATGCGCAGCCGCTATTCCACAGATCCAACATGCCCAAAGCCAGACTTAGTATTCTGTTTTCCTTCACTCACACAAGTGCCCCACTTCAACTCCTTGCCCATGTGCATAGTTCCTGTCCCCCAGTCAAATCCAGATGGAAGAATGATCCCTTAGATGAGTAATGCGATATTCAGAAGGGACAGGCACAAGACATTGCAGGGAGAGGATGCGCTTTTAATGATGCGCTCAGAGTTCAGGTGCACCAAGAAGATCACCCCATCAGTAAGTGCTAATCTCAATGGTTAGTTCGTGAGAACTGGGATCACCTGGGAGATGGGCTTCTGGGCCTGCCTGTGGTGGGTTATCATGATTAGATTAGTTGAGATGGGAAGGCCTGCCCACCGTGGGTGGCACTATTCCCTGGGCTGAGAGCCTTGGCTGTATAAAAAAAAAGGAGAAAATGAGGCAAGCACAAGCATTCATAGATCTTGACGGCTTGACTGGATGCAGCGTGGCCAGCTGATTTGACTCCTGATGCTGTGAGTTCTCCACCGTGAGGGACTATAACCTCTCCACCGTGAGGGACTATAACCTTGAACTATGGGCTAAAAGAAAACCTTTCAGGCCGGGCGGTGGTGGCGCACGCCTTTAATCCCAGCACTTGGGAGGCAGAGCTAGGCGGATCTCTGTGAGTTCGAGGCCAGCCTGGGCTACAGAGTGAGTCCCAGGAAAGGAGCAAAGCTACACAGAGAAACCCTGTCTCAAAAAACCAAACAAAAAAAAATAAATAAATAAAAGAAAGAAACCTTTCTCCCTTAAGTGGCTTTTTTAATCAGGGTGTGTTATGAGAGGAAACATCATTAGGATTCCATCCATCTGCCCTCATCATCTTCCTTCCTGTCTCCATTCCCTCTCCCTTGTGGTTTTACTAGTCACCGCTAGCCTACCCTTCCACAGTTACCTTCACTGGGATGTCCCACGCTAAAAGCCTTCAATGGCTCCCAGTACCATCCAGACCAGAGTTAAGACAGGAAGCTGAGTTTCTGAGCCTCCCATAATCTGGCTTCACCCACTTGCCATGGGCTTTCCTTCTCCCCCTCTTCCTCACCCTGCTCCTTCCCATTCTTCAGTGCCCAGCCTAAGAACCAAACCTCCCACAGAACCCTGCTTTTCGGGGAGCCCAGACTCTCAGAAAGGGGAGGCTTCTCTTCTGACTTGTCTTGTGTGTTACAGGCACTTAGCCACATGTCATATGCCACATGCCGCAAGTTCACGGCCTCTTAGTTCTGTGTCTGGCCTCCCAAGATGACTGCCAGCTCTGTGAGGAAAGAATTCCTGGATAGTTTCATGGCAGCCCTACTTTCCAGCTCCCCACCTCCAAAATGCTTCCTGTTTGTAATACACTGTCCACTGAAATAAACAGGAAACATCTGGCTGATTTTCTTTCTTCCTCCTGTCTATAGGATGTGTTCCACTGTTGACTCATTGCTTGCCGCATTTCCGTTTCATTATAACTGCTTCAATACGTCCTAAACATTAGCACACTGTCTCCTTTATTCCTCACGGTAACCATCTAGAACAGTGGTTCTCAACCTGTGGGTTGTGACCCCTTTCACTTAAGGCGTCCCTTAAGACCGTCGAAAAAACACAGAGATTTACATTACGATTCACGACAGTAGCATATTAGAGTGATGAAGTAGTAATGAAAATAATTTTATGGGTGGGAGGTCACCACAACATGCAGAACTGTAGGGAAGGGTGGCAGCATGAGGGGGGTTGAGAACCACTGGGCTAGCCTAGTAGCATCTTTTCCAAGGCATGGAGGAGGAGCTGACACTCACAGAGCCTTAGGGACTTGCTCCAAGATACAAAACAGGATTCAGAATTTGAACTCAACACTGTAATGCAGAGGCTCAGGTTTTTCTCATTTCATTCTTTGGCAGCCCTAAATTGTGTGTATGTTATATCGACAGAACACACTCTCTCTTTAAAGAACAAAGACCAGAGATAGTGGAGAGGTCGGGATGGTTTAGCAACTGTCCCCTCAGCCCTTTTTAGTCTCAGACACCTGCTCTGCATTTTGATAACGAAAGGACGTCAAATGACCCAGAGATGATAATTTTATTTTGGTCAAAAGCTCATATATTTACATATAAATGAAAGGAAGGGGGACACTTAAATTGTAGAAAGGGGGGAAAAACAAATTTGCCTCCTTGTCAGAATAAGGCTTCTTTGGTGACACACAGAATGTGATTTTTAGAGGCAGAAGGAATGATCCCCTCATTTTACTGAGGCAGAAGGAGGCCCAGAGAGTGTGACTAACCCAGGGTCCAACAGGAAATGAGAGACAAGGACAGAAGGAGAGCCTGGGGTTTCTTTCTCAGCCTCGGCTCTTCCTCACATCTGGTCTCTTCTGTCCCCATACAGCCCAGGCTCTTTAAACCCCTTTGTCACACACTAGGTGGCTTACACACATGCCTGTCCACACTTCAGCAGTTTTTTTTAGCTGATCCAACTCCCAGGAGAACAGGGATTTTTAAATGCAGGGACTATTCTGTTGTAGATCCATGTGAGGAAGTCTCATTATTAAGGCTATGGGCATCATGGGATTTGACAAGACATGTCCTTCAAAATCCAGCCCGAAAAGATCATGTAGACCAATCCCTTTCCTGTGCATTATACCACTTATAAACTCTTCCCTGGCCCAGCCCCTCCCCCTCTTAGTATTAACTCTTCATACTTTTTATGAGTTTTATCATGAGACAGGAAGGAGTCCACACCCTCTAGGATCCCATCAGATGAACCTTTTTTTATTATTATTATTTTAAATTTTTCTCGGGGTCTTGATGGTCTTTTGAATTCGTCCCAGCCAATCAGTCATAAAAAGCAACATTTTGATCAGGGAGGTCCCACTACCTTTGCAAGGCTTTATTGCTTACTCATACAGACCTTGTAATCCTCTCTGACCTCTCTCATTCTTTTGTTTGTCCAGCCATGACAAATGCAGTCATTTTTGTATCAGCTTTTGCATCACTGGGACCCGAAGCCCTGACACAGACAATGTAAATGCAAAGAGATGTTTTTGGTTCAAGATTTGAGAGGATTGGCCGGGCGATGGTGGCGCACGCCTTTAATCCCAGCACTCGGGAGGCAGAGCCAGGCGGATCTCTGTGAGTTTGAGCCCAGCCAGGGTTACAGAGTGAGTTCCAGAAAAGGCGCAAAGCTACACAGAGAAACCCTGTCTTGAGAGGATTCCATTCTCGGTCACTTGGTTTCACGTTTCTAAGAGTGCTGAGAGGCAGGTTATCATGCAACAGTTTCTTGTGGTGGAGCTTCTCTGCCTTACCTCATGGTAGACAGGAACCAGAGTGTCGGGCAAGAACCAGGAGCCAAGTGCTCCCTTCAAAGGCCTACATCCAGTGACTCCCAGCTAGGTCCACCCTCCCAGAATTTCCACAACCTCTCAAAATAGCGCCACCCAGCTGGTGACCAAGGATTCAAATGTCTGAGCCTGATGGGGTGAGGAATGACATTTTCATATTCAAGCCTTGACGACTTCCAACGAAGTGTCAGCATTGTCTAGACACTTGGGATTAAATTACAAAAACTGTACGGAACACATTTGCCTTGTAGAGTTTACAGACCAGGAGTCAACTCTAAAATTACATGTATTCTGTTAGAGGACTTCAATTCATTCATCTAACCTAGCAAATCCTATCCTAACTACCAATGGCATGTCTAGTGCTAATTATCTATAGATAAAGAAAATCAAAATGTTTCTCTTAGTGTTGTTTAACTATCTCTATCTATTCACTCTCAGGGATTGGAAAGAATTGCACTGTAGGCATCCTAAAGCCATGAGAAGAAGAGGCAGTTGTTGGGGAGAGAGGGACTCAGGAGGAGCCATAGAGGACAAGGGAGGGTAATGGGAGAAAACAGGCTAAAAACACATTATGTATGTGCAAAAATGGCATAATGAAACCACTCGTCACACGTGATTAATATGTGCCAATAGAAATCTTTAAAATATATCTAGGGCCAGGGAGACAGATCAATGAATAAAAATACTTGCTGCCTAACCCTAAAGACCTGAGTTTAATCCATGGAACCTGTGTTGAAAAGTCAGAGGCCACAGTGCTCATCTGCAGCCCCAGCACTTTTACTGTGAGATGGGCACAAAGACAAGAGAATCAGTAAGAAGCTCACGGGCCAAGTAGCCAGTGTGCTCCACAGTGGAAATGAGGAGAGACTCGGCCTCAACAAGGTAGGAGGTGAGAACAGACTCCCAAAAGGTGTCCTCTGACCTCCACACATGCACTGTGGAATGCACATGCCTGCACACACATACCACACACACACAGATACACACACACACAGACACACACACACATAGACACACACACACACACAAACACACACTCACAGATATGTGTATATATATATATGTGTGTGTGTGTGTGTGTATGTGGGTGGGTGGGTGGGTGGGTGGATGGATGGATGGATGGATGGATGGATGGATGGATGGATAGACAGACAGACAAACAGACAGATAGATAGATGATCTGTCTCAGACTGGAAATTTTAGCTCAGTGATAGGGTATCTATACAACAATGACAAGGCCTTGACTTCAATCCCAAACAAAATTTTTTGAAAGTCCATGTCTAAGGAGGGTTAAGCTAATTAGTACTGTGAATAAAATTTCCAAAGACACAGGCATAGATTAGAGATAATCTAACATAATTTATTTCAATGTTTATGTGTTTTGCACACATATGTGCATGTTTATGTCTGGGCCTGTAGAAGTAAGAAGAAGGAAGGACTCATATCCACTAGAACTGGAGTTACAGATAATTGTGAGCATCATGTTGGTGCTGGGAATTGAACCAGGATCCTCTGGAAGAATGAGACAGTGCTCTTAACCACTGAGCCATGTCTCTAGCCCCTAATTTATTGTTTTTGTGTGTTCATTTGTTTTGTTTTGCCTTTGGTCTGATTTTTTTCCTAAGTCAAGGACAAGATGCTAGCTAAGAAGTCATATTTAGAGTGTTCATTTGGAGAAAAAATGATTTTTAAAAGTTGTCATTTGATGCGGTTAACCTTCTCAATAACATTTGTCGACTTTTATTCCACAGACATTTGCCTCTTACTATGTCCCGTATTTTCTGAATGGGTAAAATTCAAAGGTGACAGTGTCAGGGTTTTTGCTTTTGATATCGCAGCTAAGTGGTGATTAAAAAGAAAGATTTCATTATCCGTCAGCCTAATTGCTGTTGCTCTTGATTGCCCACCAGAGGTGATGTAAAGCCCTTTTGCAGGAGACACCACCCGCTTCAAGAGTAGGATATAGAGAAATCAAGCTGGAGCTGAGCTGAAAGCTTCCTCCTTGCTGGCTAGTTTTCATAGTAACAGATAGAGAAATCATCAGTAGCCTCACTCAGCTGGGAACTCTGAAAAGTATAACACCAACCTGCCAGGCAGGAAGCGTCCACTGGTGCAACCGTGGCGTGATTGTTATGGTAGTAACCAACCAACTGCTTTCTGATCGGATGTGAGGCCCGTCCTGCAGGTGGGAACTCACATCTGTGGATGCAAAACTGGTCAAAAGTACATGGCTAGGGAGGCCATAGGCCCCAGGGTAGGCTAACTACTGTTGTTTTTGCTAAATGGGCATATTTTCAAACTGTTTTCTAAATATTTATGCTTATACCTATGCATTAATGTTGCTCTCAACCTTGGTTAGAGAAGCTTCTGCTCGTAGTGGGCAATGGTTACGGCAGAGACTCATCACTGGCCAAAGTGATGAGAATAAGCGGCTAATTGAATGTTCATCTCTGAAATGGACGTCTGTATGGCCCCAGGGAACATTGTGAAGGAGGGAGAGAAAAGAACACAAGAAAGAGGTAGAAGATGGGGAGGACTGGTGTGAAATGCTGTCTTCTGGACATGAGACGGCTGTTGTACTCACGAGCTCATAGCTACTTGCACAAAACGACATTCTCTCGTTGGTAGGGGAGGGGCTCGTGAGGTCCTGTTCCCTGTGGTCCTATTGGAACTTAATGGGTGTTGGCCATTTCCCTCAGTTGCATAGCCACGGATAAGTTGCCCACACTCAGGTAACTAATTCTCACTTATAGTCATGCACACAACCCTTAATAAACTAAATGTCACAAATGAACAACAACAACAACAAAACCCACGAAAATAAGAAGGGACCTGTTAGAAAGAAGAAAGGGTTCAGAAGTAGTGGTTGCGGGATGAGAGGGTAATGGGAATAAAAACGAAACTCTAGTACCAATACGGTGGTATTAAGGGGTGGGACCTTCAGAGGGCAAGTGGGTAGCGGTGAGTGAGGATGGAGCCCTCCTGATGGAACTGATGTGTTTATAAGTGAGCACAGTGCTGGCTCTTCGCCCTCTGTCCTAGGTGGGTCTAGCAAGAAGGTCGCTGCAATGTTTACTCTTGATTGTCAACTTGATAGGCGTTATAGTTACCGTGGAAACAAGCTTCTCCCTAGGTCTATCTGCGAGGCAGTTTCTGGATAGGGTTAACTGAGTCAGAAAGATCGCCCTAAGTGTGTACAGCACCTTCCCAGGGTCCAGGACCCTTCACTGAATGAAAAAGAGAAAGAGAGCAAGGGGCAGCATCCGTCTCCAGCTGCTTCCTGACTTTAGATGCGATGTCTCCAGCTATCGTGCGTTCCTGCTGCCGTGACTTCCTCACTGTGATGGGCTGTGCTTTTCAAAATGAACCCTTCCTTCCTAAAAAGAAAAGCTGCTTTTTTTTTTTTTTTTTGAAAACGTGCTTTTGTTGAGTATGTTATCACAGCAAGAAGAAAAGTTAAGGGGACTGAAGAGAAGGTTTAGCAGTGAAGAGCACTTGCTGCCCTTGTGAGGCTCTGGTTCAGCTCCCAGAACCCACCTGGTAGCTCCCCTCATTTATAACAAGTTCCAGGGGATCTACTGCTCTCTTCTGACCCTTGTGGGCACCAGCCGT
This sequence comes from Peromyscus aztecus, assembly GCA_902168405.1. Taxonomy (NCBI): domain Eukaryota; kingdom Metazoa; phylum Chordata; class Mammalia; order Rodentia; family Cricetidae; genus Peromyscus; species Peromyscus aztecus. The sequence continues at coordinate 30,639 of CABHPQ010162625.1, forward strand.
GGATGTGGTGCACATCCATATATTTAGGCAAAGCATGCATATGCATAAATAAACAAACAAATAAATAAATATTCATAAATAAATAAGAGGAGGAGAAGTAACTAATGCAGTGACTTTGCAAAACAGTGAGAGTACACTCCTCAGACACCGAGTTTGCAGACTTCCTGGCCTTGATCTTGGCTCTCCTAACTTTCAGACGTGTGGGAAAGGAATGTTCAAGCCACTGTCTGTCATACCAGCTGGAAATGACTCTGGTGGGTCTTCTGAGTGATTGCATATTCTTCCTTCTGAATTTTTTTTAGTTGGGATATTTCTGAAGGAAAAAAGAGCATCCCCTTGTCAGTGATCTTTGTATCCTGAAGTTCAGCCTGTATAGGATGGATGCTTGATTCTTATATTTACCAGTTTTCCAAGGAATAAATTGGTTCTTTAGCATCCTCTAAAAGTAACCGAGTTTATACATTGCATTTTAAGTATTATAAGCCATTTGGCACTTTAAGGGTTTTTATTTTAATTTTAAATTACAGGTAGGGGGCGGTTGAATGGATGTAAGTGCAGTACCTATGGAGGCCAGGGGAGGGCATCAGATCCCCTGGAGCTGGAATTACTTAATGCCGTGAGCGATGGGAACTGAACTTGGGTCTTCCGCAAGAGCAGTAAATACTCTTAACAGTGGCCATCCTTCCAGCCCCCTGCTTGGCATTTAAAAGCCATTTGAGTTATCCTTCGTGATCCTCATGTCGTCCAACTTTGTCTAATGATGGATCCCATTGCTGACTTCTGAGTCCCTTTCATATAATCCCAGTGGGTTTTGTTGTTGCTTTCTTTTTAGAATACTATGTTCCAGGGTCATATTTTATATCTCTCTCTCCAATCTGGAACCAACCATTTTCCTAAGAAATTCTCATTTTTTTTTTTTTAAATTGGGAAATGTCTTTTAGAGACAGCATGCTTGGTTCTGAGAGTGCTTATTACTGTATTTATTGTCATTGCTTCCAGATTTTTCCTCTTTCTTTCTTTTTTTCTTTTTAATGGACAGGACAAAAAAAATTGCACAAGCTGAAAAAAGAAAATGCATTGTGATTCAAGACAGAGTTTAGATGGAGGTTTTTTTTTTTAAGTGACTTTTTTAGTTTCACAATTGTATCTTATTTTTAACTGAAATCCTTCCTTCCTAAGGACATCAGCATCATCGCTTATTTCATTTCTCCCATCCGCGAAGACATATGTAGTAGCGTTCCAATAACAAAGCCAATTTTGTGAGTAATGATGCGGTATCTCATAACAGTTTGGTGGTTCTTTATAATCCTTCATTTTTTTTTGGGTCGGGGGAGATGTGCACATCTCAGAGATGATGTGGAAATGACTGTGTTTTTAATATCACTTGAAATGATTTCTTGCTGTGTGATTAAGCCATCAACTCTATTCACAAGACTCATTCATTTCATTTTGCTTCTGATTTTTAAGGGTTGCTTATTATCATGAATATTTAATTCATATAAGGGTGAGTGGTATTTACTTCAGTACTTTAAATATTTCGCTTTTTTTTTCTGCTTGTTTGTGTAGCTCCTGGAGAGAAGTTTGATGTAATTCATACATATCTTTGTCTTCTCTATGGAAGTTTCTCCCTCTTTTCTATTTCTTTGATTTTCTTCAGTTTGAACGACATGTCCACCTATGGTATTTTTGGTATATTTTATACATGTATATTTTTGTATATTTATTATATTTTATACATGTATATTTGGTATATTTTATACATGTATATTTGGTATATCTGGTATATTTTATACATGTATATTTTGGTATATTTGGTATATTTATGGTATATTTTATACATGTATATTTATAGAATCAATATGTTTCTAGATACAGATGATAAGGATGCTTGGTGTTCTTTTAACTTCCTGGATCTCTGGTTTAGTTGCTATCATTGCTTTGGAAAAATCTTGGTCATTATTACTTCAAGTATTTCTGCTCTGTTTCCTCCTCTTTTTCCTTCTGTATTCCAGTCAGTCACAGTTACAGCTTTTTTTTTTTTTAACAGCTTTTTTTTTTTTTAAAACCGATCTTCGTCCTATACTTTGTGGCTGTTCTGTTCTACTCTCTTTTATTTTATGTATGAGTGTTTGTAGATCCGTGTGTGCACCATGTGGTTGCCTAGTGTCCATGGAGGCCAGAAGAGGGTGTCTTATCACCTGGAACAAGAGTTACAGATGATTGTGAACCACCGTGTCGGCGCTTGGCGCTGAACCAGGAACCTCTACAAGGACAGAGCGAACTCTCAACCGCTGAGCCATTTTCCAGCCCCTCCGCTTTCTTTTTAAGATTTCCTTTTCTCTTTGTGTTCCAGCTTGATACTTTTAATGACATCTTCAGCCTCCATGATTCTTTCCCTGGCTGTGTCCAGCCCGCGGATGAACCCATCACAAAGACATTCTTCATTTCTGTGTGGTGCTTTTTATTTCCGGCGTTTCCTCCCCTTCCGTCTCTCTTATTACACAGTTCATCTGTTCTTGACTATTACACACTTTTCCCAGAACCTGTGTTCTCTTTGCTTTGACACTTTATAGACTGTTTATTTCCCTTGCATTGTAGTGTGTTTTATGGCTTTTGTTGGAAGTTGGACATGATGTATCTTGCGTTTATTGTGAAATTGTATCCTAATCTGGTAGTTGAGTCCTAGTCCTCACTGTTGGAGTCTTCATATTCCTGCAGTACTAACAGTGTTTGGGATTTTCTTAAAATTTTCTTGTTGAGTGGAGTCTGAATCTTTCTACTGTAATCCACAATAATTATACTGGAGCCCCATTAATGTGGTGTTTAAGTGTACATGCACATGTATATGTCTGGGGGTGTTCTCTAGCATTATTGTTAAATCTCAGCCTTTCAGTGTGACTGTTTCTGAATCATAACTTTCTCAAGTGTTTCTTGTTTTCTTACCCTCACTTGATCTTAGATCAGACAGAAGGGAAATACAAAATTGGATCTGGGTAATAGTCCTTCCCAAGGTGAAGTGTGCAGTAGTCTTTGCAATGGAGAACCCTTTGAATAAGTAAGGTGGTTATATTTCCCCTCCTTCTGACAGAAGGACATTTTCCTGGTTCTTTACCACAGAAGCTTCTGGATTAGTCCCCAGCCTCACCTCAAACACTGAAGGACTGATCCTAAGAGACTCTCACTTTCATAGTAGCCCATTTCAGTCTCCAATTATTAAAATTATCACTTGAGGGCATTCACCAATTTATGGATCCAGCCACTTCTGTTCCAGGCAAGTTGATGTCAGCTGTGATTTTTCACAGTAGCCTCAAAAATATCTTGGGTTAACTCTAACCAAGCAAATGAAAGACTTGTATAATCAAAACAAACTTTAAGATACTGAAGAAAGAAATTGAAGAGGATATCAGAAGATAGAAAGATCTTCCATGCTCATGGATCAGTAGGATTAATTTAGTCAAAATGGCTATCCAACTAAAACAATCTACAGATTCAATGTAATCTCCATCAAAATTCCAGTACAGTTCTTCAAAGATCTTGAAAGGACAATTTTCAGCTTCATATGAAAACACAAAAAGCCCAGGGTAGCTAAACAGTCCTGAACAATCAGAGAACTGCTGGAGGTGTCCCCATCCCTGATTTCAAGGTGTACCACAGAACTATTGTAGTAAAAACAGCATAGTATTGGCACAAAAACAGACAGGTTGATCAATGGAATCAAACTGGAGAGCCAGACATAAATCCACACACCTATGGACACCTGATTCTTAATAAGGAAGCCAGAATACATACTGGAATAAAGACAGCATCTTTTACAGATGGTGCTGGTCAAACTGGGTGTCTGCATGTAAAAGAATCAAAATATGCTTATCACCGTTCATAAGATTAAACTCCAAGTGGATCAAAGACCTCAACATAAGACCAGATACACTGGACTTGTTAGAAGAGGAAGTGTGAAATAGCCTTGAACTTGTTGACACAGGAGATGGCTTTCTGAACAGAACACTGTTAGCACATGCACTAAGATCAACACTTGATAAATAGGACCTCATGAAATTAGAAAGCTTCTGCATGGCAAAGGACACCATCATTCAGACAAAATGACTGATTACGGAATGGGAAAAGATTTTTACTAACTACACATCTGACAGAGGGCTAATATCCAAAATGTATAAAGAATTTTAAAAAATTAGATATCAAGAAAACAAATAACCCAATTAAAAATGAGGTACAGATCTAAACAGAGAATTCTCAATGGAGGAAACTCAAATGGTTGAGAAACACTTAACGAAATGCTCAACATCCTTAGCCATCAGGGAAATACAAGTCAAAACTACTTGAGATTTCATCTTATACCCGTCAGAGTGGCCATGATCAGTAAAAAGAATGACAGCTTGTGCTGGTGAGGATGTGGAATAAGGGAACACCCATCCATTGTTGGTGGGAGTGTAAACTCGTACAGCCACTATGGAAACCGGTGTGGCAGTTCCCAGGAAGCTGGGAATCGATCTACCTCAAGATTGGTTGTATCACCCGGGCATATACACAAAGGATGCTTCATCCTACTACAGAGACATAGACTCAACCATGTTCATTGCTGCTATTTTCATAATAGCCAGAAACTAGGAACAACCTAGAGTCTACAAATGGGTGAACAGATAAAGGCAATGTGGTACATTTACACAGTGTAATATTGTTTGTTTAAAAAAAATGAAATCATGAAATTAGCAGGTAAATTGATGGAACTAGAAAAAAAATCATCCTGAGTGAGGTAACCCAGGCCCAGAAAGACAAATATGGTATGTATTTGCTCATATGTGGATGTTAGCTGTTAAGTCAAAGATAAGCAAGCTACAGTCCGTAGAACCACAGTGGTTAGGTATATGGAACTAGGAAGGAGGAGCAGATCTCCCCAGGAAAGGGAAATCAAATAGATAGTTATGGATGGATGGGGTGGGGCTGGAGTGGGAGAATCAAATGGCAATGGGGAGGGAAGAGGGGGTGAGGGAGGGAAGATCTCAGAAAGGGATAGTTAAAATTAAGGGCCATTTGGGGGGTCATATGAAAACCTAATACAGTAGATGCTTCCTAAAGTATATACATATATGAAGGCGATCTAAATGAAATTACCAAATAACAGGGGGGAGACAGAGCCCCAACTGGACCTCTCTCAACACCAAATAAAGCTTCAGAACCAAGCATGGGTTACATCTAATAGAGTTGTTGGCCAGAGGGGTCCCATGGGAATCCTCAAAGAACCCAGGCAATTGCTAGGGCTATAAGTTGTTCTCCACAAACTGATGGTGAGACCACATTGCTGAAGACAACACCTACACAAGTCATTGGACGTGGAGAAGTCGAGCTGGTGCCTGCATAGAGCCTTCACCCCTACTAGCTAGTGCTCTTGGTTCCGAAAGCTACTCTGCATCCTACCAATGGAGAAACGTAAATACCTACCCAGCTACAAACCAGCAATGGTGTCCTGCCTGCCTGCAAGATATGCTAGCTTAATGGGGGCAGAAATCTTGAGGGAGTAATCAACCAATATCTGATTTGACTTAAGGATCATTCCATGACATGGAGTCCATATCTACCTTGGTATGACTTGAGTGACTAAGAACTTGAGACTAGGGGAAAACCAAAAAAACAAATACTACTGTTCTACAAAAGGAATGTAGCAATAAAACGACTCCTAATGATATTCTGCTATACTCATAGACCAGTGCCTTGCTCAGCCATCATCAGAGAAGCTTCCTCCTGCAGCAGATGGGAACAAATACAGAGACCCACAATCAGACAATATGAAAAGAGTAAGAGACCTTAGACCACTCAGACCTAAATGGGATATCTCCACAAATCCCTCTCCTCAGGGCTCAGGGAACCCCGCAGAATAGGAGGCAGAAAGAGTGTAAGAGCCAGAGGGGATAGAGGACACCAAAGAAACAAAGCCTTCTAAACACAGGACCCTTGCACATACGAACTCACAGAGACTGAGGCAGCATGCACAGGCCTGCACGGAAACACACCAGATGGGGTCCTAGAGCTGAAAGGAGAAGTGGACACAAGCTCCCGTCCCCACCCAGAAGCTATCGCCAATTGATGACCACTTGCAAATGGAAATTTAATTTTCTCCAAGGGTGTCTCCATTCCTCCCTCCCTCCCTCCCTCCCTCTCTCCCTCCCTCCCTCCCTTCCTTCCTCCTTCCCTTCTTTCCTCCCTTCTTCCCTCCCTCTCTCCCTCATCCCTCCCTCTTATTACCAGTCAAGATTAAAATATTAATTGCTTCAAGAATACAAAATGATTTCATATTGGAAAAGTCTACACAACCAAATAAAAAAGGAAAGTGATCAATTTAGATTCAGAAAAAGGTACTTTTGATAAACATTCACATACTATCATAATCATTCATTTAAGGAAAAGAAATTTGCAGAGAATGTTTTAGGCATAGAAGGCTGCCGCTTGATATATAAAACTTGTACATATTACATATGACATTAGAATAAAGAGGGAAAGGAGGTGAGAAAATCAGCCATGCTGACATCTGGGGGATGTTAAGGATACAGATGTTGAGATAGGAGTATGAGAGGTAGTTTTTAGTTCATAAAAATAAACAAAAATAAAGCTCATAGTATCTGTGGATAGAAGGTAATACTCTAAATTGCTGAGATGATGTATCTATTAAAAATCATAGAAAATTAATGATGAATTTTTTCTTTTTTTTGAGTTTATGATATAATTACATCCTTTCTCTCTTCCCTTCTCCCCAAAACCTTCCCATAATGATGAATTTTTATTAAACTACATTGCTATTTCATACTATCATCTTCTGAACACCCTGAACAATGCAATAAGATGAAAAAATACTAAGTTACAAAAAAAAGAATTTCCAAAATAAATCTTATTTTCTGCCAACATATTTGAGTACACAGGAAATCTAAGAGAATCTAGAAACCACAGGCGTATTTCATTAGAGAACTTCAATGCTGCCAGATACAAGATCAATGTAAAAATCAATCCTATTTTTATATTCAAGAAATAGGCAATTGGAAAGGATAATGATACAACAATGGATGTAAAATTATAAAGAGTTGAGGAACAAATAATATCCATTAAGACCAGCAAATTTAATACTGATATTCCTCAACTTACTATGAGGCTTATATTCCAATCAATCCATTGTTAGATGAAATTACTGTGGACTGAAAATTCATTCCATACATCAAACATCATGGCTTATCAATGCAGTACACTGTAGAACACTGGTTGCTTACCCTCTCAGTAATATGGATCCTAGATGCATGGCTTCCTGCTCTTACCAGCGCCTCAAGAGAGTGTTGTGCTGTATATTGCATAGTGCTAGTCCAGTAAGGATCAAAAAATGCAAAGTATGGCTTCTACCGAAGGCATATCACCTTTGCACTATTGTGAAGCTGGGAAATCATAACTAGAATTGTTGTAAGTTGGGGACCAGCTGTCAGTACTTAGTAGTTCAAAGAAATTGAAAAGGCACATAAGAAGGAGCTTCCATAAACAAAGAATGGGAAAATAAATGCATGCAACTGTTTTGGAAAACAATTTGATAATATTTACTACAGAGGAAGATGTACAAGTGTCACTACCAGTAATATCTCTTGAAGGTTTACTTTCAAGAGGAAATTTAGTAGACATGCTCAAGGGTACATGTACAAAAAGTATTCAGTGCTGCATCTTTTTAAAGCAATAAAGATTTGAGAACAAAGTAAATGATTATCAGCAGGAGAATGGTATGTTTACACAGCAATTACAACGAATGAATGAACTAAACCTACAAGCATCCATTTGTGTAGGGAAGGAAGTATCAGAGAACAGTGTCTAATGCGAGCCTGTAATCCGGTGCTGTATAGGTGCGTGCATATCCAACACAGTGTTACATAGGAAAGTGATAAGCACTGAATGGCAGCTACTGATTCCTCCCGGGCATACAGGAGGAAAATGGCACAAGACCTCTTATAGACATAAAATTCGTTCTTGTACATGATTTGAAGTAAGTACGAGAAAATGTCGATATTTGATAAAGCTGCTACAGTTATATTATTTTTTAAACTATTCTGAGTGTTTGATGTATTTTATAATATTTTCGAGGTGAAATATTTCTTTCACCTCGAAAATATTATAAAATAAATTAGAAATAAAAAATAAATTAAATAAAAAAGAAATTATATAAAATAAATTAGAAATAAAAAAGAAATTAGAAAGGCTAATTTTTTTTTTAATCACATAGGTCACACTCAGACTTACAGAACTCAGCGTTTCTGCCAGCTGGACACTTCAACTTTCCTTTCTTAGTTCCTCATCTCCTCCTTAGGAGTTAGGTTGAGGTCATAGCTGCCTTGCAGCGGAGTGGCATAATTTGAAAGTTTCTGCAATGTACCAGTTTGCTGTGATAAATACCACAACCAATAGCCACTTGAGGAGAAAAGGGGTCATTTGTCTTGCAGGGTGTAGTCCATCACTGAAGGAAGCCAGGGCAGGAATTCTTATACAACCCAGGACCACCTTCCCAGGGTGGTACAACCCATACTGGGCTGCACCCTTCCACATCAATCAAGAAAATGCCCCATAGAGATGCCTATGGGCCAATTTAATGGAAATTTCTCAGTTGAGGAGCCTTCTTCTCAGGTAACTCTGCTTTGTTTTTTCACAGAAACACACTAAATTTATTTGTTTATCCCACTTTTATAAAAAGATTTATTTATCGCGTATACAATGTTCTGCCTGCATGTATCCCTGCAGGCCAGAAGAGGGCACCAGATCTCATTCTAGCCAGTTGTGAGCCACCATGTGGTTGCTGGGAATTGAACTTAGGACCTCTGGAAGAACAGCCCATGCTCCTAACCTCTGAGTCATTCTCCAGCCTTGCTTACCCCACTTTTAATGAGAGAAGGTAAGACACATTTTCTCTGGCAAAGAGTCGATACTGAGCTGGAGAGGATGGAGATGGGTGGGGTGGAGCTACTGATGAAAGTTCTGTTTATTTTATTGAAAATATTCATCCTTTCAAATGTTTTTTTTTTTTTTTTTCTGAATCCTTTCTCACATCAGTGAGGAAGTACCGAAACCTTACACCTCCTCAGTCTTGTTTTTGAGGATATATTGATTTATTCTCATTTGTAAAAGCTTTCTCCCACTTCCATTCTGTGTGTAGAACTTTACTTTGCATGAGAACAGGGTCTCTGCTCCCTCACCTCACCTTCACCTGATAATTCTAAGCAAGCCCCGCTCATCGTGTTCTCATTCTCCTCCACCCCAGTCTTCTAAGCGGCTTTGTCCTTATCATATTTTCAAATGAGAAACAATTCAATTCAGAGTACAATAGCACTGTCATCTTGTGAAGCACTCTCACGTCTCAATTCTTGACTTAAAAGACCCAGTGTTCCTAGCTCACCATCTTCTCTAAGTACCTTTCATTCTGCCCAGTTCCATGCTCAAAAGTTCTGCCCTTGATATTTCCAGCAAACAGACCTATGATTAAATATAAGAAGAATATATTCTTTTATATGTGAGTCATGCTTTGCATTCTACATTATCTTCCACATTCCCTCCCTCCCAATGCTTTTATAAGATGGAACAGAAATTACTGTCCTCATTTACTCCTGCAGAGACCGAGGCATAAAGACATCCACTTCTTAGAGTTTTTCAACTGCAGAAGGAAGACTTTAATTGAAGTTAATAGAAACAGAACAGTCAGCAAAGGGAAGTTCCACACCATCATGGTATCAGACACAGACAATTCCATGCACAAGAACCTTCTTCATCTGGCTCTGCTCAGGGATTTCCCTGGAAGCAGGTGCATTTGAGTGAGGTTTCCTTGTACAACAAAGATTTGCTCCAATGCATGGTGTGCTGGATAGTTTCATGTCAACTTGACACAAGCTAAAGTCATCCAAGAGGAGGGGACCTTAATGAAAAAAATGCCTCCCTAAGATGGAGCTGCAGGCAAGCCTATAGAGCGTTCTCTTAATTAGTTTGATGGGGGAGGTCCCAGTACATTGTGGGTGGTACCATCCCTGGGCTGGTGATCCTGGGTTCTATAACAAAGCAGGCTGGGCAAGCCATGGGGAGCAAGCCAGTATGCCTCACCCTTCCATGGCCTCTGCATCAGCTCCTGCCTCCAGGATCCTGCCCTGTTTGAGTTCCTGCCCCAACTTTCTTCAATGATGAACAGTGATATGGAAGCGTAAGCCAAATAAACCCTTTCCTCTCCAACTTGCCTTTGGGCTATGGTGTTTCCTTGCAGCAATAGAAACCCTAACTAAGAGAGATGAGCAGAGAGTTTCTCACTTAAGAAAAGCAGAGCTTGGGAGAGAAAGCCAGGGGTTTTCACCAATCCCAGTAGAGGCTGGAGACAGCCAGAGATGAGAAGGAAGGACAGCAAGGAGATGGGAGGGAGAAGGAGGGAGTGACAGAGAAGGAAAAAGTGTGAAACCATTTGCCCCCAATTTATCTTTATGAAAATTTGCTGTGTGAAAATACCCACTTGAAAATGAGATAACTAAAGAAGTAATTATTTGCATTACAAATTAACTTTTCACTTCAAAAGAGTATTTACCACAGGTGTGACTCTGTGATGTGAGACTTCTAGCGAAGAATAGGAGTTGGGAGAGGTGGGAGATTTAAACAATAAACTCCTGGTTGGAATATAATGGGAAGTAATTCCAGTGATAAAGGGGAGCGTTCATAAAGAAATAGGTGGTGGTACAGGGAGTTCTTTGCAGAGCGCAGGCTTTGAAAGGGACGTGAACAAAAGGCACACGCTTTGGGGGGGGGCAGTGATAGATAAACTTCAACACAGAAACCTATCATGCACCTTCAAGAACCGAATGAAGGAGGGTAAAGCCAGGGAGCCTTAGAAACAGAGCTGCTTCGCTTAGGGAAAAGGAGAAGTGCAAACATGGAGTGACTCATATTGGGAGTAAGTAGTGTAATGTCAATAGACTGTAAGAATTTGTACATTTTCCTTTTCTTATTTTGCTTATGAATACTCCAAGGTGCAAAAGATGGCTTTAACAAAATGGAAAAGGTGGTATTTCTCTTAGAATATATTTGTGTAGAAGGCATACACTGATAGGAACTCAGTTGAAAAAGGGGTAGAAGTCCTTGGAGATTAATCTAGGCATCCAGGATAGAAGCTTGGGTGTTACCAGACCAGATTTGAGATGAAGATGGGGAAGGGAAGACACAGAAAAGAGAAAGAACATGGGATATGGTGACCTGCAATTCTTCCCTATTTTTTCCTCGGCTCACAGCTTAGATGATTCCACTGAATTTTATCCGTCGCTTGGTACAAGTGGATTTCTTGTGGGAGTGGAAGGAAACTGGGAAAGATGAAAACCAAGTCTCTGAGGCAGTAGCCAGAGGGAAAGGACATAAAGACCCAGCACATTCAATTGTTAAAGGAAGCAACCACTGTCTTAGTTACTCTTGTGTTACTGTGACTCACATAGCTTGTAGACGCAAAGGAGGAACGATTTATTTTAGCTCACGGTTTCAGAACATCACAATTCATCATGGTGGAGAAATTTTGGAAGAGTCCACGCTGATGGGAGCCTGTGGCAGAGGTTTCTCCCGTCACAGTGGACCACAGAAGGAGAGTGGGCTGGAACCAGGTGGGCGGTGATAGCCTTCAAAGACCTGCCCCTAGTGTACACTTACGGCAGATTAGCCCGTATCCTAAAAGTCCTACAGCCTCCTAAAAGAGCAGCACCAGCTGGTGAACAAGCATTCACACCTGAGCCAGTGGAGGACGTCTAAGTTTCAAACCAGAACAGTTTACTCCCGGTTTCCAAGGATGGTGACCATCTCATAACACACCACACATTTATCCAACTTCAGGAGTCTCACCACCTAAACAGTCTCAGCAACACCTAAATGCTTTTTTGTTTGTTTGTTTTGTTTTTGTTTTGTTTTTAATGTGAATGAGTGTTTTGCCTGCCTGTATATATGTGTACCACGTGTGTGCCTGGTACCCATGGAGGTCAGAAGAGGACATCAGATCCCTTGGAAGTGAAGTTATCGTTGGCTGTGAGCCAGCATATGGGTGTTGGGAGTCAAATCCAGGTCCTCTGTAAGAGCAACAGTGCCTTTAACTGCTGAGCCCATTTCTGCAACCCCAACAAGGCAAACTTCTCTGTGTCCCGTATCATAAAAAAGGAACTTACATAATTCCAATATACAATGGTGTACAAATGAAGCAAACATTCCCATTCTAAAATGGAGGGAAATTGGACCAAAGCAAGACTGAAACCTCCAAGAGCAAATACTAGACGCTGGGTCTCCATGTCTAGTATCCAGGGAATAGGATGTCATTAAGTGGGCTCCAATAAACTTGGGTAGACCGAGTTCTCCTACAGCCTTTCTACCTGTAGCGTACATGACCTTTCACCTAGGCTGGCTTCTCTCAGTATCTTTAGCTTTCTTTAGCAAATGTCATGTGATTTTTAGCATCTTTAAAATCCTCCAATTTCCATTACAACTTAAGCTTTACACTGATAACTTCTCAGGAGCTTCCTGCAGGGAATTTGACCCTGTTACACACTTCTTGGCCTCAAAAGCATTCTCTTCTTTTAAGGACACTAATATCATCATATCAGTACCTCATTATTATGATCTAGCGTATCCCTAATTATGTCCCTGTAGGTCTTATATTCAGATATGGTTAGATTGTTGGTTAGGGCTTAACATAGGAATTTTGGGGAGACACCACTGAGTTTCTAGCAAAATCCTTTATAGTCATTAATTGTTAATTCAGTTTCTACTTCATGCCCAAGTCAACTCCTACTGTATTGTTTGTCTCTATAGATTTTTGGTTTGGGTACATGTCATACAAACAGGATTGTGTAACTGACCTCCCAGCTTCTACTAGAGGTGGAAGCCATTGCCTCCTTTACAGTGGGCAGGCACTCTATCACTGAACTATGTCCCCAGCTCTTGTGTTTTCTGTTTTTTGTTGTTTGTTGTTTTGATGCAAGGTCCTGCCATGTAGCTGAGGCTAGTCTTGATCTTATTATGTAGCCCAGGCTGTTCTGTTCTCAAACACATGGTCTTCTGTCTCGGTCTCCTGAGTGCTGAGATGCCAGGCATGTACCACCAGTCTGGCTAATAACTTACAGTAAGTTTTGAAATCAGGAAGTGAGAATTCTCCAACTTCCTTCCCTCCCCCCATTTTTGGAAATGATTAATTTCTGTCTTTATGGATTTACCTATTCTGGATATTTCTTCTTTTAAAATGTGTTTTGGCTAGTCTGGGTTTTTTGCATTTCTATATAAATTTACAATCTGCTCGTTAGTTGTGTTTTTTTTTTAAAGAAGAAAAAGCCTCCTGGAATGAGATATTGCATAAGTATACATATCAAATTGAAGAAAATTGTCATCTTAGCATACTGAGTCTTCCAATCTGAGTATATGACATATTAGAGGTTCCCATCCTTTCTAATTTGTTGATTTTTCATAATTAAAAGTTTTAACTGATATAAAATTAGTCATTTTAAAGTGAATAATTCAATGGCATTTAGTAACTACAATATTGTGCAACCACTCCATCTATGTGGTTCTGTTTTCATTATCATAGGAGAAAACCAGGTAGCCCCCATTCCCCTTTCTTTCCATTCTTGGAAATAAACAATCTTCTTTTTCTCTCTGTGAATTTATCTATCTGAATATTTCATAAGAATAAAATCCTAATAGATATGATTTATGTGTCTGGCTTCTTGCATTAGTGTAATGTGTTCATCCATATTGTACCATGGACCAATATTTTATTCCTTCGTATTGAAAAGAAGAAAATTACTTTGAGACCAGCTAGAGATTATAGGCTGTCCTACTAAACTTCCATAGGAAGAGACACCAACTAGATTCCTGATGTCGTTTCTAGAGTCTATTACATGAAAAAAAGTGCCACAAAGGGTAGATTGTGGTAGATGCTGGCATGTGCCTCCTAGAGCTCATTCAGGGATTTAGTCCACTAGTTGTTGTGAGTCACTATGTGGTCACTGGGAATTGAACTCAGGACCTCCAGAAGAGCACTCAGTGCTCTTAACCACTGAGCCATCTCTCCAGCCCTAGTCTACTATTTGTTAAGAATGGAATAAAAGCTTTCAACTGAAGCGAGCCTTTGCCTAAATCATGCCTCCTCCCTAGAGGTAGTTCTCATCCAGTGACTGTCTGGGATCAAAATGGTCTACCTACTTCGTGGTTCCGTGGGACTCTCCTCTGTGCTGCTTGCTCCCTCGCACTCTCTGCACTTACCCCTGCTTCCTCCATCCTCCTTGGATGTGTTGATCCCTAAGTCATAGCCCATTAAACATCTCCATTCTCTATGCAAATTTCCTTTTTAGAATTTCAATCTGAGCCCTACAAAGTCAATGCAATTTGAGTTGGGTCATTAAAAATTGAATATTCCAATCATGGGAAATAATGAATCTATGGCACTCTGAGCTGATTCAACAGCATTTAGAGGATCATAACCTACTGAGGTCTTGTAGTTTAAGAGAAACTAATGAAATGGCTATATTCAGAGGAAATCAACCAAGATAGGTGGTGCAAGAGAATGCTTCTTGAATTAGAGACAGAGGAATTGAAACTTTGAGGGCTGTCTTAATCTCACATATGGAAGATGAACCTTAAGACTAGTTTTGAAAGAGGTAGATTTTGGCTGAATGATATCAGGATTTTTTTCATAAATAAAAAAGGGTTTCATTTTACTTTATGTGTTTGGATGTTTCCCCTGCATGTATGTCTGTGCACAGCTTGCATGTCTGGTGCCTGTGGAGGTCAGAAGAGGGCGTCAGATCCCCGGGAACTAGAGTTACAGATTGTGATGAGCCTCTATGTGGATGTTGAGAGTCAAACTCTGGTCCTCTGCAAATGCAGCAAGCGCGCTCATCTGCCAAGCTATGTCTCCAGACCTGGCAGGAATTTTTTAAAAGGATAACTTGTCACATGTCTTGGGAAGTAATGAGCCAGCTCCTTAATATAGATGGTTGATGATGGATCAGCAATGTTCAAGAGAGGATTTCAACACTAAGAACTGGAATACAATCCTTTTCAATTCTCAAATCTCATGATTATAGCTTATGATAAATTATAAGCTTTTTAAGGGTCTTACTATGCAGATGTATAGAATCTGCTCAACTGTAATGCAAGATTCAGTGTTGTCAGTGTTTCTTAAAGGGAAAAAAATACCCTCCACCACTTTCAGTCTGTCTAGAATGACATGGCATGGCACAGGATATATACAGGATATTTTCATGTATCATCTCCACCTACAATGAGTTGATTGTTCAGTTCCGCCTTTTAAGACACAACGAAGCAAATGGTTGATTTTGAATTAGCTCTGACTTTTATTAATAAGCATGTTTACAAGTTTTAAGGGCTCAGCAGATAATTTATATCTTGCTACAAATAGCTTTAGCATGTATTAGCATAGCCTTAGGAATTCAGGCTAGACACTTTTACTAAAAATAAAGTGGAACTCCAGGGAGTTTACAGAGTTGACCCAGACCATGAAGGGATTGTGTGCCAGGGATGAAATCCAACCTCTCATATTGTGGATGATAGGACTTTCATACTTATATCCAAATTTATCCACATTCCAAATCTTCTTCCTTCTGGACCATTCTCATTATATTTTATGGGTTGAATTGTATTACACACACACACACACACACACACACACAACAACAACAACAACAACAACAAAAAAAAAAAAACAAACAAAAAGCTAAAGTCCTAAACCCTGGGACCTATAAATGATTTAATTTTGAAATAAAGTCTTTGCAGATGTAACCAAGTTGAGATAAGGTAATATTTGGTGAAGGCAGCTCTGATCCAATGATTTATAAAGGGAAAATTTGGTCCCAGACACAACGCCACAAGAAGTTGCTGATGGAAACTGGAGTTATGTTGCCAAAAGCTAAGGACAAGTTGAGGGGATTGCCAGTAACCACTAAAGACTGGGAAGAAGTGAAGGAAGCTCTTTCCCTGGAGCACTCAGAGAAAGCACAACCCTACAAGTGCCTTGACTTCATACTTCTGGCCATTAGAACCATGAGTGAATATAGTTGTTACTGTTTTAAATTGCCTGGCATGTGGATCCCTTGTTACAAAGCCCTGAACATTAGTTCCCTAACCAGGGCACTTCTGCCAGGCCAGAAGAGTTGAAGTGAGAAGATGGGTTGTCAGAATTGGGCATCGTGAGGGACAAAGCCAGGTAGTTTTGAGGAACAGATGTGTCTGCTCCTCATCTGATGATTAGGAGAGGAATGGGGAGGAGGACACAAAGCAGACTTCAGCAAGTAAGTTTCTGACATCATCAACTTGGGTGTTAGGTCACAACCTAATTGAGCAGGTGGCTGTCTGAGCAGGAAAAGGCCCTGTTAGGTGCTACACATTTGTCCAGCAGTCAGACTACAAAGACAGCCAGGTATCCTGATCTGTTAAGGGAATAAAAGACAAGAAAAAAATCAGCTTGTGTGGTGGTGGTCAGGTGAGGTTGGAAAGAGTATGCCAAATAACTTGAGGAAGAGGATCTGGATAGGAGACGAGCCAGGTAGGTGTGACAGGCGAGGAGTAAACAGTAATAACAAAACCAAGGATGACAGTGACCTTTTTTGCATTTGTTAGGGCTTTATAGTTGGTGAAGCCTTTCTGCTACCCTTGGACCATTTGTGTCTCCTGCAAAATCCATGCTGAGATGAAACTACTAATACAGTAGTAGTAAGGTCTTCAAAAGGTAACTAGGCCACGAGGGTTCTGCCCCTACAAATGGAATTAATACCTTACAAAAGGGCCAGAGGGAACCA
Source organism: Peromyscus aztecus (assembly GCA_902168405.1). NCBI lineage: Eukaryota > Metazoa > Chordata > Mammalia > Rodentia > Cricetidae > Peromyscus > Peromyscus aztecus. The sequence goes on from CABHPQ010162625.1 coordinate 47,474, forward strand.
GAGTGGTTTTTCTCCCACCACACCTTTGCAGTGTAAGGACACTTCATTTGTCCCTTTAGTAGGATGACACAAGAAGACACTGTCTCAGACACAGATATTGAGTTCACCCAGACAACAAATTTGCTGGTGCCTTGATCTTAGATATTTCAACCTTAAGAAGTGTGGGAAAATAAATTTCTATCACTTGTAAATGGTCCACTCTGCAGTCTTTTGCTATAGCAACAGGGAACAGACAGACAAAGAGAACCACTAGCTGGTGATTTTATCTAATCTTCAAATGGCCTCATAAAAAAGACTAGGATTTTAGGTCTCCATTTTTTCTCATGAGTAAACTGAAGCTTAGAGAGGTGAAATCCCTTGCCTAAAGCCACTTGTCCACGCTAGCACTAGAACTTCAAGCCCTTGACTCATGTCTGAACACCGTGTTTCCCATAAAGAGGGTCAGAACCAACATGGAGTCATCCCTGCTTCCACCTGAGGGTCTGGACATCCTTAGAAGTCTGCAGCTTGTCCTCCAAGTGACCAGACTCTACACAAAGCAGAAACTCATCACACAATGGTGGAGACGGATGATTAATTGAGGTGAGGGCTGAGGAAGCAAGTGGTCCCAGGTCGTGTGCTTGGCCTGGACTCTCAGGTTCTGCCTCTGCCAACATGTGCCACAGAGATGAGCTGACAATGGCATCACCTGCACTGAGTCTTTGTGTCAGGAGGTAGTCATGGCAACTCACTTGCTTCCTCAGCTGATGAGTAGACAATTAGGCAGAATGGAGGAATCGGGTTAATTGCCTGTCGTCTCTTCTCTGCTCTTTGTGTATTGATTCGAATTAAGCCTTCCCAGTCATCTAATGTCAGCGGATACTAAATGAAGAGCACAGACCTGGGAGCCAGGATCTCCAGCAAATAACCATTTGTAAATGGCACTCTTGAACTCTCTGCCTCCCTGTGTGTTTCTGACCCAAGCATTCACAAAAAAACAAATCTCTTTGACTGACCTCCCTTGCTTTCTGATCCGAAGTCTCTGAGTTGCCTAATGGTAACCACTTCTGATATCAAATCCATTCAACTAGGCATTCTGTCTTCTTCAGAATAAGGATAAAAGAATTCAGATTAAAGCCTGTGTTTGTTGAAACCCAGGGTAGCATGGAAAGAATAGGTATATAAGTCGGTGGTGGACACTCCACAGTGTGTGTAGCACACATGGGGGGGGGGGCTCGGGTCCAAATTCTAGATGTATTATGTGACAAGCGGTACCCTCGGCTTGGCTGCCACCTGGTTCAGAGCTACAAGAGATCTTGAGAAATGATGAATGGAAACATCCTATCCCTTCAGTGTCATTAATATAGTCAGGTGTAATTATTTGTGCTTATTTCCATGGTCTTTGCTTGTTCTGATTTTAGTATTTTGGGGGACTACCCTTTCTGAAACACTTTTTCTTTTTCTTTTTTTTTTTTTTTGTTTAAGATTTATTTATTTATTATGTATACAGTGTTCTAGCTGCATGTATGCATGCAAGCCAGAAGAGGGCACCGGATCTCATTATGGATGGTTGTGAGCCATCATGTGGTTGCTGGGAATTGAACTCAGGACCTCTGGAAGAACAGCTAGTGCTCTTAACCGTTGAGCCATCTCTCCAGCCCCCCTAAAACACCTTTTCTACATTTTAAAATCATCTCAACTCTGATAGTATTTGTCCAGGAAGCCATCTCAAAATTGAATTGGTAGCTACTAAATACCTAGAATCCTGTAGTTTTCAAATAGACAACAAGCAGGTAAGCATTATGTACAATAGATTACCTTCTTACTTGACTATAGGCTTCTTCAGGAGGAGGAGAAAGGACCACATCTTCCTGGACAGTGCTTCTCAGTGCCCAGCACAGTGCCTGACACATAAGAAGTTGACAAACTTGTATTTATTGAATACGTGGTTGATTTAAGAAAACAAGTAATGAAGGAAGAGGGAAATGTTTGCTTATGGCCCTGAGTTGAATATTGATTGGACTATATTAAAATTTCCGTGTTATTTGCAGTTTACTCAAACAGTGAGGGGAAATTTGATATTTCTTTGGGGTCTGAAAGAGGTTTCCCCAAGAACTATACCCTGATTTATTCAGTCCAACATTTCTTCTGAGACTTGTGGTTATATTGGCAGTGAAAATAATGAGCCCGTGACTGAAGGCGCTGGCTCCTGGTGGGAACTGGGGAGGAAGAGAGGGGTGACAGGAGGCTCTTAGGATGAAGAGGACGCTGTGAGACCTTTAGAGGCATATTTGGGATTTCCCTTGAAAGTTCTTCTTGGACCAGACCCCAAAAAATCTGGGAAGTAGACGTTGTACAGACTAATTGACACTGTGGAGCCAATAGGAGCTTTACAGTTCAGTGGTAGACCTAACTTTACATTGTATCTATACGGAGCTAAAAGTTTTTACAAGTCCTTGGGGGAATGTAGCAAAGTGGAATGAACAGCGAGCTAGGATTCAGTACAACTGGCTCTCGTTAACCATGGTGTGTGGGGGGGGCACAGTACCAAGCCTTGGTTCTCTTTTATGTAAGCGAAGGAGAATGCAGAACCAACCACTCTCTAGAGACTGTGGATTTCCTATGTTACTGCTTAAGATTTGAACATGGCAGGAGAATGAGACCAATATCTTAGACTGGATTCCAGGAAGTTTAGGTAGTTGGGTAAGTGCTCTATGTCCACTTGGGAGACAATTTATGTGCACAGTGCTTACCTGCTTGTTGTCTATAAAAAAAAAAATAGGATTCATAGTGTTTAGTTGCCCCAAATCCAGCTTTTGAGATGGCTTCATGGACAAATACTGTCAGAGTTGAGGCATAATTTAAAAATGTAGGAAAGTTATTTGGATATAGTAGATGGTTGGTGGGGTAGGGTTAAGTTCATCTTAGGATCTCGGCCACCTCCCCTCTTTGGAAGGAAGCCATGTGCCAGCATGGGGATCAGGTGCATGTGCATTCAATCCCTTGGCACTGACTGACAGTGTTTGGCCTGCAGGGAAGTGTTTAGCCTCCCTCTGTCTCACCGTCTTCGTCTATAAAATAAAGTCATCTTACCGAAGTTGTTATAAAGGTTAGCTACTTGATACCAAGGAAAGACACGAAGGGACTGGAGGGATGGCTCGGTGATTAAGAGCACTCGCCCCTCTTCCAGAAGACCTGGGTGCAGTTCCTGGTTCCAACATGGCAGCTCCAGCTCCAGGTGATCCAAGGACCTCTCTGACCTCTCAGGCATGCATGTGGTGCACATACATACATGCAGGTAAAACTCTCATAGGCATAAAATAAAATAAAATGAAATGAAATGAAAAATTATCTGCTGTCATCCTTCCTCACAAAGGTATGGATACCAATGCTTATATTTCTGCCTCTAGATTCGGATTGTTTTTATGTAAAATTCTATAATATTTTACCCCACAGGCTCATCTGTTTTTATTTATTTTGAATGGGGAAACCTAGAAATCATAAACCTTTACTTTTGTGGATTTAAGTGTCCAGGACGCAATTTTGCTTGTAACAAAAGCCTGTCATATGTATATGTATGTCTCTCTCTCTCTCTCTCTCTATATATATATATATATACACGTATATATATATGTATATATATATATGTATATATATATATATATATATATATATATATATATATATGAGACAGAGTTTCTCTGTGTTGTTTTGGTGCCTGTCCTGGATCTCCCTCTGTAGACCAGGCTGGCCTTGAACTCACAGGGATCTGGCTCTGCCTTCCAAGCTCTGGGATTAAAGGCATCACCACCACCTGGCAAACCTGTTATATTTTATGGCACTAAATAGAAGAGGCAGTGGGCAGAGAGGATTTGGGTTTCCACCCTGTGTTGCAATACCAATCATTATAGATAATAACACTTGTAAGTGCTGTAACCAAAGCATTCAGGACTATCAGACAACTAACTCATTAGGGTCAGATGAGTAAGAATGAGGTGGGTGAGACCTGGATTCTTTGTGAAGTTCTTGGACTCTTTAGAGTTTGAACAGCATGCTAGTCACTAGCTGTCATGCTATATGCCAATGCTCTTAAAGATAAACTGATTGAAGTTCAGGCTGACAGCATTTCATAAATTATCCATAAGTTTGATTTTGATTCTGAAATCAATAAAAAAATAGCTTCTGTAGGTGAGAAGGTAAATGATGTGCATGTTCTAGCTCCTTCTAAATGCAATTTTGAATGACATTTCCAGATTACTGGTGTTTTTTTTTTTTTTTTCCTTGAGTCACCACACCCAGTTTTTGTTATGCTCTGAGCACAGTTGTTGGAGTGGTGCTGTTTAGGATGTGACCAGGGTTTTATGAAGATTATCATGTGATGGCTTGGAGTGGCCATCCTCCAATGCCCTCAGTTCCGGGGCCCTTTGTAAGTCCGGACAAGCCACTACCACCCACATGGGCAAATGTAAGTCTTTGAGGACAGCTGACACCTCGGTCATCGTTATCTATTCAGAACCTGGGAGGCGACTAGCACTTTCTGAGCACTCAGTGGATATCAAGGCCTGAAAGTTTTGGGCTCTGTTAAGTAGATGAAAGTTCCTGGCTAGGAAACCCTTCGAATGATGGATAGCATCTGGAAGGCACATTCTAAACCACAAAGTCAGCCATGACACTGCAGAGGAAACTGCCTTACCTTCTTCACTTAACTGTCTTGTCTTGAATGGTTCTGGAAATCAAAACACTAGAATTGTCTTGAGAAAGTCAGGGAATAAAGCATAGGGCCTCCCCCGCATCCCCCAGCCAGAGCTAACATGTAAGGGTAGAAATAAAACCCAAGTCCCAATGTGGGACACTGTCTGCTCCGGGGTGAGCAGACCCTCACCAAATGCAGCCGATTCCATTCCACAGAAAGGTATAAACATTGGCCTTGCCTTTCATGTTTTAGGATAGAGTGAAAGAAAACAAGCAAACAGACCCCATGGATGCTCAAGGTTAACTGCGCTGACAGTTAATTACAGGTCTGAAAGAAGAGGAGCGGACTGTCTACAAGACGGCTTCCTGGCTGTGATTTCAAGGACCCCTGGCAGGGTGAGACTGCCGAGACCTGCTCATTTTTCTTTCACTCCATTGCATCGTGTCTCCAGTGACAATTCTCTGTGTGTGTCCCATACACTTTTTTTTTTTTATCAACTTTTCTCTGAGTTGTTACCTAGCACTTAGCAATGTGAAGACTGGCAGAATGAAGTCAGATGTAAGCTGGGGAGGTAGACCATTCTACTGTGGAATAAACAGTTGGTTATCCCTAACCAGGGTTGTCCTGCTTCATGAGTCTCCATACCACACATGCCAGAACACAGTGTAGGCATCCAAAGCAGACCCTGGTGGGCAGGGATCCAAACTGCCTGGCATCTTGAAGTGGGTAAAGGGAGTGTGGCCTCTTCTCTTCCTTCAGCAGGACAGGATCTTGAGGAAGGCTTTGCGGAACTCCACATTGAAGGTGGTGTAGATCACGGGGTTAAGGGCACTGTTCACATAGCCTAGCCATGTTGTGGCTCTGTAGAGCTCTGGGGATATATGGCATGCCTGACAGTGAGTATTAAGAACGTGAGTCAGGAAGAAGGGCAGCCAGCAGACGATGAAGGCTCCTGGGATTCAAAGAAAGAGAGAATGTGGGTAAGGAGTTTGCTCACCACTTTCCTTATAGATGAAAACAACGCATCGGTCATTGCTATCCTGGGCCCCAGGCTGGGAGTTGCACATGGCCTTTCCTTTCTGTTTGCTTAGCTTGGCGTCCACTCATTGATTTGCCTTTTCTTCCATTAATGCTATGTGACATCTGTGATTTACCAAACTTTAATTGATTCGATGTTAGAATTCAGGTTTTTTACTATAAAACTGAAAATTGGCCATATACATAGTAGAAAACTTGATACATACAGGAACACAGAAAGATATGAAGAGCCACCCACTGCTCAAAGATAATCACTTTTGACATCTTGATGAGTTTATTTCGTTCTTTTTTTTCTTATTTAAAATGATCACATGACAGTAGAGTTTTGCCTTCTTATTTTCTCACTTATATTTTAAAATAGGTAAACATTTATTAAACACCCAATGTGTGCCAGACACTTTCATTGATTCATATCACTCGATTTATACATTATCATTCTATATGATAACCTAAATTAAGTGGCTTTATGAATTTCATTTAGGTCTTTCGAGTTTTCCTAAGAGGTAACATTCATCTAGAAACCTTTTTAGTTGTATTTTAGAGACTTTATAATTGAATTTCCAATCTTCTTTAAATGTGGCTATGATAGCCCCCACCGTGGCATCCAGCACCAGCTTCAACTAACCATCTAACCCAACCCAAATTAGCAAATTATCAGACTTACCAAGCACAATGACCACCATCTGGGTGGCCTTCTTCTCTCGAAGTGGCACTCCCCTGGGCTGTAGGGGCCCCAGCTTCAGGGATGTGGATAACCTGCCGTTGCTGAGTTTTCGAACCTCTAAGCTGAGCTTGGGCGCCAGGGTGGGGCTCAAGGAGTTCCGAGTCCTCTCCACCCCAGGCATCCCTCCTCCTCCTTCTTGGAAGCCTGGGTCCCTCAGGCCCGTGTCTTGGCAGATGCTGTAGTAACGCTTCAGATCCTCATGAGTCTGGCCAGGAGAGAGGGACTGCAGGTGTGACAAGAGAGGGTCCTGGCATTTCTGGGGATATTGTTTGTCTTCTATGTGCTCCTGAATCGGAAAGATAATGAAAAGAAAAAGGAGGAAACCCTCCTTGAGTACAACCTACAGGGGGCGTGGTGGGACCATGGGAAGTTACAGAAATGAAACCCGCTTCTGACTTTACAACTGAAAAGCAGCTACCCCATAGAACATTCCATCTTCACAGCAGACCATGAGGAAGGCACCCTGGCATTGTAGTCTGGTCTTTCTGAGTAGGAAAGACCTGGTTATAGCAATTAACATATTAAATGCCATCACTGGGATGTAGTCGGCAAGATCTGGAATGTGGGAAACTCTACAAGAGAAATGCTTCAAGTTCTTAAACAAATTACAGTAACAAGCACTTATGAAATGCAAAGGTATGGGCCTTAGATACTTGGGTTTTTTTTTTAAGATTTATTTATTTACTGATTGATTGATTGATTTAATATGCATTGGTGTTTTGCTAGTACATACTCTGTGTGAGAATGTCGGATCCCCAGAACTGGAGTTACAGACAGTTGTGAGCTGCCATGTGGGAATTGAACCAGGGTCCTCTGGAAGAGAAGCTGATGCTTTTAACTGCTGAGCCATCTCTCCAGCCCAGGAGACTTGTGTGTGTGTGTGTGTGTGTGTGTGTTTGTAGGTTGGAGCATAGATGAAATAAGATTGGTCACAAATTGATAACTGCTGAAGCTAGCTGATGGTGACTCTGGATTTGTTTTGTCTTTTCATTTAAAAAATTATATTTAATTTCACTGTGTTTTAAGATTGGGTGTCATATAGCCCAGGTTGGCCTTAAATTTGCCACGAAGTTTATAAATTCTCCACCTCTCAAATACCTGGGTTATAGATATGTACCACACTTTTATTTTTGAAATTTTAAATATCAATATTTAAAAGGGGGAAAAAAGAAAAAAAAACCCTAAGATTTGCATCATAACTTTCCTACTTAGTAGGTGTTATCCTTCAGGAAGTTCTAACTGTCTCTAAGCTTCAATTGTAAGAAAAATAACTAGGAAAAATAGAATGTGATTTTTTTTTCTGGTATTTTTGCCTGGGGAAGGGGATCAGTGTATATGTTTGACATTTGAACTTTCCACATTCAAAAGATTAGACACTGGTGTCAGTCTTGAGTAGGAAGTGGGATTCTGCAGTCCCTACTGCCGAAGTCGTAAAGGCCAGCTCTTCCTTCGTTACCCTTCCTCTCCCCTGTCTCTCCAGGTAAACTAGCAGCTTTGGCACCTCAGCCACACCCAGACAAGGGGAGATTCACATGGGAATCTTTGGGGTGGAGATTTCAGAACTGTTGGTTTTTGTTTTGATGTGATTTCCTAATTAGTATAACTATATTATGTTAAGCCGATCTATAATCAAGACAATGTTTATGATTAAGTTGGCACCTATGATCCGAAAATCACAATATTTAACTTCTAGTTGGTTACGTCTGAAGGTTACTTGTTGGAGTTTAGCTGGGGTTGGGGATTAGTTCTTGGGAGTGTCTACAGAAATGAAAACATCCAGCTTCCACATCACCAATGTGAATAGTCTCTCCTATAGGAAGAAAGCGACTCTTCCAAGACCCCAAGCTGGTGACGCTGTTTCTCGGTTTGCTCTGTAAATCCTTAGCCCTATCTCCACAGCTGACATGGGCAACACCAATTCCTCCATAGCTGGCTGACTGGCAGAGAGACTTCAATTCCCAGATGGTAGGACAGAACCTGACTCTCCACCCTCCTGGCAATGCGGCCCTGTGGCTCTCCAATCCTTCCTGTGAAGTCAACACTTCTCCTTCAGCCTTGGCATCTCCTCGGACCACAGATCTGTCATGCTATCTGTTCTCATTCACAGCCAGAGTCTCTAACTGAGACATCAGGCCTATGGATAGAGTTGTTAATGAATTATAGAGAGACCGAACAAGACTCAACTCTTCATCATTATTCGTTTTTGAAGTTTAACTTCTAATGTGAGTTCAGGAAGAGGAACCCTGGTCTTGTATGTGACATCCTTAGGCTCTTTCCTGCACTATGCCAGCAAGGTATGCCAAGGGCTGGCTTGAATTGGGAAGGCAAGGCTTAGGGGGATCATGAAATTGTCGTGACATCTTTTTGTACACAGTAACAGGACACTTGAAACTTTTCTTTCTCTGGCTCTTCCTATGTGTCCATTTCATTGACATCCTATTTCCTCTACCGCAGGTAGCTCTAGATGACATCCTCACACCACATCTGAAAGTCATTGACTGCAGTCATTGAGATCTATCCCACTAGTCCCATAATTTCCAAATGTCATTGGATGAAACCCATTCCGAGACTTCAATCAGACTCTGGGATCTTGGCTTATATTACAAATACATATGTGGGATCAGTGAGGAATTCCATGTTGCCGTAGGAATGAAAACAAGACAAAACAATATCTTGGGAAAAAGACCTCTCACTCTCTTCCCTTGATCCAAGACATGGCCTACTTACCATTTGTCCCGTGGCATCTGACAGAAACCTGGCCCTTATTGAAAACTGCCGAATGGGATGTAGCCGCAGACAGGAAGGCTGGGTATTTGAAGGAGAAACAATCAGTTGTGGGATAATCTCTACAAAAATGAACCATGTCATATGTAATTATGTAGCATGACAGTGCTTGGAAGGCACTATGTTCATATCTTAAGCCTTAGGTCACGGTATCCCATTTCATGGGGACCAATATTCTTTTTTTCTACGAAAGTCCTAGGACTTTGACTCTGAGAGTCTGATCACAGGTCACCAGAGATTGGTCTAGACCCCCAAACTGGTTCTGTCTTTAAGACTAAACTCAGTTCTCTCTCCCCAGGAAGCCCTCCCTGTCCTGAACATATTGGTCATCCTCTTAACCTCTGCTGCATCTTATATTTGGGTACCTCATTCTTTCACTTCACACGTGGCAAACATCCCAGACAGTTTTGCGTTTTTCATTGCTTTTTGAGTGGAGGTGAGGTTTATTTTCATGTCCAGACTCCAAGCTCCATGATGACAGTGGCTGTTTGATATAATGGTCCTTATGCTAGTTGGTTGGAAGTGATTGGTGTTCATGGCAGGGAAGTCACCATATGCCAGGCAGTAATGTGAGCAAAACCTAAAGCTCAAGGAACTGAAAGATCAGTGCTGAGACTCCAAACATCCTTTGTAGAGCCTAGGAAGACCCACCAGCTGGTCAGTGCCTCGACACAGGGACAGATCAGGAAGACAGGCATCAGTGGATGATTCTTGGAATGAGTGGTTTGAGAAGACAAGAAAAAAAAAAAAAGCACTGGGAAAGCAGTGCATGGTACAGTACAGTGGAATACTACCCTGCCCCCATCCCAGTTCAATAAAATCAAACCTTGTGGGATGTCTGAGCTGCTGGTGGTGGAAGGCTCTGAAGAGAAGTGGAAAGTGTGCTATCAGCTTATCAAGTAAGGTGAGGTCTAGGGAGACCCACTACAGACAACATCAGCTGAGTAGAAGGTGATGGGAAATCTGCCCCCTGAGTGCCGGTACTGGCACCACCTGCACCGATGGCCACATAACTGGAGGCTGGGGGCTGCTGTGTCTCCCTCTAGTTCCTGCCAGGCACTTACCTGCTGCGGGAATCCAGGTCGGATGCTGATGCACTGGCTGTTCTGGCGAGTGAGGATCCGTTTCCGTCTCCTTTGTCTCAGCACCATGTAGATCCTGGCATAGACCAGGACAGTCACCCCGAAGGGAACGTAGAAGGACACCACTGAAGAGTAGATGACAAAGTCAGGGTTGGAAATGGAGCAGATGTTGGGGTCCCCTGTGAGTGAGAGACGGGGAGAAGGTAACACAATTATCCGAGCGTTCGTCCTCGGTGTGCAGCGCTGAGCATGAGTTCACATGACCTGATGTGGGGGTGTGGATTGGAACGCACGCTTTCAGGCACCCATGTTGTCAGCGCTCTGAAGGAAGAAAGCTAATTCATCTTCGTACCTCTTGCAGTTGGCTTCAAAAGCAAATCTCCCAATGATTGTATTCCAGACACTGCTCTGAACGGAGGCTGTGAAGATGAGTGAGACACGGTGTCTGCCCTTGAAGGAGCCAACAGTCTGGCTAGACAGATGATCTCTTCTATGCAAATGGTCAGTTGTAACCCAGAGGGATGTAGCCTGGGAGGCTAAGGTGGGCCACAGAACAGGAGGGCAGAGGCTTCTGGGAGGACGGCACACCTAGGAAAGGGCCTGCTGGTGTGGCGGCAAGTAGAGCTGGCTGAAGGTAATAAAAGGAAAAGGCTTCTTCTGAATCCAGGGGGTGAGGCGGGTGGTGGTGGGCTAGAAAACAGCAACCAGGGAATCTCAGCACTGGACAGGATGGAAAGAGAGCTGGGTAGGAGACTGGGAACTCAAAAGGGTCCTTATCCCCTGAGCTGTGGAGATGGCTCCCTGCTTTTGCAAAGGACTCAGGTTCATCTTCCAGCACCTACATGGCAGCTCTCAACCACCCGTAACTTCAGTTCCAGAGGATCCAACACTTTTATTCTGGCCTCTGTGGGTACCAGACACACACTACGCACATACATACATGCTGGTGCTCACTCACACTTATGCATAAAGATAAAAATAAAGAAATGTTTAAAAAATGAAGAGTTCTTGCCCCTAATGTATGGCCCAGAGCACCACTTTAACCTCTCTTTGGAAATCCTATGGTTTTGCCTTCTTCACGAGAAGATGTGGAGAGTCATCCAGTACCCAACACAAGGCCAGAGATGTGCTCCATCTTGAACTGGAGAAGGGAGGCAAGCTAACATCTGCCAGGCCAAAGGCTTCATATACATGCTCTTACCCAGTCATAACGGGAGGGGACATTACTGTTTCTATCCGTAGATACACAGGCTGAGTTCAGAAAGGTTTACTAAGTGGTCCAAGGCAACACCGCCTGGAAGATACTTTTCTCTGGCCATCTGACCCCAAGCTGATCTTCCTTCTGTAATTTCAACTTTCCTCCTCTTCTACTCCCGGGACAGGGCACTTCTGTGTCTCCTCCCACAATATCAGCAACAGCTGTTGGCACACCTGCTCCAGTCTGCCCAGAAGAGTGGCAGCTCAGCCCCAAATCTGACCTCGGGAGATGTGGCCTGAGATGTGAGACGGCGGAGAGGACTGTGGCCACTCTGCTCTAGTTCTCTGCTTCTTGGGCTCCTGAAATGGGTTGAGGACAGACAGCCCTGGGTGTGAGCCATGGACCTGCTGCTTATCAGCTGTTTCCTCTTGGCATTGTCACCTGAGGTACCCAGCTTTAGTTTCATTTTCCACAAAAGGATAACAATATTTCTTGCATAACAGCAATGAGAAATAATGAGGATGAATGATTGCTATGATTATTATCATCTGTTTTTTTTATTTGTTATATCATTGTTGTTTACCTCTTCTGGGTTTTTTTGGACCTAAGACAGGAAGTATCAATTGAAATAAAAGTTTGGAGAAAGACTCACAAGAGAACAATATTTTCGGGGAAGGGAAGAGAGAAAATTAAGAACTAAAATGAACAGAGAGAGTGTGTCCAGCACCCAGGGAGGCATTTCAGTGACAGCATAGCCCAGCATCCTTCCAGGCTGCTCCCAGATCCTCTCATTCTGTTGGAGATGGGATGAAATTGATGCCATCTCACCAGACTTTGCATCAGCATCCCTCACAAACAGCACAGACGGCCCTGAGTAGTGATCACCCAGCCAACATCTTCTTCTGTTCTGGGGACAATGAGTTTGGGGGCAGGCGTGGGGTGGCAGCTGGTGGGCCTTCTCTGTCTCTAGGGAGCCGCGGAGTCGGGATCAGCCCTGCCATTATGGAAGTCAGCTCGCCTGCTGTCACTGGCTGGCCCAGATCTCAGTGCCACCTGTGGTGAGGAGGAGTCTCAGCGTGTGTTCTGTTAGTAAGAAGGGCCAGAGGACGCACTCTCCGAGATTTAGCTCGCTGCTGGCCTTGGTGAGCTGAGTGTTCCTCATTTGTCCCTGTGCACAGTCTCTCCCTTTCTGTGCCTAGCTTGCTACTGGGAGGCTGACTTCCATAAATGAACTAGTTTTGAAAATAATAGAGTCAAGAGTAGGAGTATGTTTCTCTCTCTCTCTCTCTCTCTCTCTCTCTCTCTCTCTCTCTCTCTCTCTCACACACACACACACACACACACACACACACACACACACATGGGCCCTGAAAATCTGGGGTGGGAGGCAGACTGACATAGATAGAAGTCTGTGTGTATCTCATTACACCTTATGAATGTTTTATCACGTGCAAGCATTTATTTTTCCATTAAAAATATTGCAACTGTGTGGAGGAAGGAAAGAGGGAACGGAGCTGGAGCCAGTAGCTGTTTCAGGGTCATTGACCATGATGGGCCTCATCTACAATCGCTGGACGTGCCTTGTCATCCCTTCCTCCTTCTCCACTGAAGTCAACTGCTGTCCACACTCTGATCAGGCTTTGAAGCCTCCTCCAGAACCCCTCCCGCCGTGCTCGGTGGTCTCACGTCTGCACAGCAGGCAGGGAGACGCTGGAGTCAGGGACTGATGAGTGCTGTGGGTGGGGCAGGGAGAGGCTTCCTGCAGCAGCAGTCCTGAATGCTTCTCTGGTGCGTCCTCCAGAGGTGGTTTGGGCAGCTGAGGCTCCCTCAGGAGACACAGTGCCTCTGTCTGATGATTGATCCAAATCAGCACTGTGTGGGAGCGTGGTGGTTACTGAGTGGATATGTGAATGAGGAGAACACGTAGGAAAATGTACAAATGAGCATTTTGTCTAGGCACACAAGCACTCACTGGCTGCAGGATGCTGGGGAAGGCCAGGTAGGCGGGGACTCTAACATCACTTTCTAAAATTCGAGAAAGAAAAGGGGTGCGGGGGGGGGGGGGGGGGCGCGAGGGCAAAGGCACATCTCCTTACTCAGCTTTAAGGAGGACGTGCTAGGTTCAGAGTTCTAGACTAGATGGCCCTGGGCAGATGGCTCAGTGGGGAGGTGCTTGCTGTGGAAGCCCAAGGATGTGAATCTGGATCCCCAGTGTGCACGCTCAAAGACCTCAGTACTTGGGGTGGGAGTGGGGGTAGGCATGGCAGAGGGCAGACACACACCACACCACACACACACCACACACACACACACACACACACACACACACACACACCACACCACACACACACACACACACACACACACACCACACCACACCACATATACACACACCAGAAACACACACACACACCACACATGCCACATATACACATACCACACACACACTACACCACACACACCACACCAGGCATACACACACACAAAGAAAAAAGAAGAGACAACAAACAAATAGCTGAAACAAGAAGGGCCTTGGAGGTTTCTGTGAGTTAGGCTGAGAACTTGAGCTCCATAGTGATGTGAACAGCAAGGTCGAGAGAAGGTTGACGAGAAAGACTGATGAACTTTAGACTTGTTGAAGAATTTGACCTCACTTCAATTCCAAAGACAGCAGATGCTGATGAGTCTGATTTAGGATGAGTCACTACCCTTCAAACAGTGTGCTTTTATTCTTCTTTTTAACTTTTGAGCAGCCACGTTCCCCATCTCCAGTGTTCTGAGAGCTGGATGACATTTCTATTGCTAAAATCAAATAAATAACCATTTTCTTTTTCCTGAAGGAAAATTCATCCAGCCGATAAGATTTTCTCAACTTTAAGTCCCCCTACCCAGAAGAATTCCTAAACCTGATCACCAGCTACTGCTTATTCATTCTAGTCCTCTCTTTTAAAAACCACACAATGGTGTCTGATTTAGCAGAAATTCAAATACTATTTTTCTTATCTGTGAAACGAAAGGACTTGAGCTCTTTCAGAGATCTTCAGAGTTGCCCTCTTGCTCCATCATACATCTTCCTCTGCATCATTAGAGGTTGTTGATTTGATGGTTGACTGAACTTCTGGGCCCCTGGTGGAGCTGGGGCAATGCCATTCAGTCAGGCCCTACAGCTCTGGAACTCTCTCCCATCCAAGAGTCTGCCTCCTGCTGCCCTTTTCCAAAGAACAGAAGCAACTCTAAATTCAAAGCGGCTGAAGTTCCGCTTGCCTCCGTGGTCTTTATTTCAGTATCACAAGTGGCAGGCCATAACCTCAAATGAAAAGCTCTTGTTACATTTCTTGAAGTCAAGCTATGCTCCAAATCAGGTGGAATTGGCAACAGCTGAGACCCTTTCCGCTTCTACTTGTCAGAGAAGGAGTAGCAACAAACAGGTAGAAAGGAGTCATTTGTATTGGGCTATTGAATGAACTTGTCCATGGGGAAGTTGCTGGAGGGGCCCTGTTGGTTTGAGTGAGAAAGACCACCACAGGCTCCTACTTGAATGCTTGGTTACCCGGAAGTGGCACTATTTGAAAAGATTAGGAGGTGTGGCCTTGTTGGAGGGAGTGAGGAGTCCCTGGGGGTAGACTTTGAGGTTTCCAATGCCCATGCTAGACCCAATGTCTTACTCCCTGCCTGTAGACCAGGATGTAGTGCTCAGCTACTTCTCCAGCACCACACCTGCCTGGTGCTGTGCTTCCTGCCATGGTGATAATGGACTAAAGCTCTGAAATTGTAAGGCAGCCCCAATTAAATGCTTCCTTTTAGAATGGTTGCCATGGTCATGGTGTCTCCTCACAGCAGTAGAACACTGACCAAGACAGGCCACCTCTATCAGGATAAGGAAGGTACATCATGAGGGTCAGATTGTGTCAGAGACCGAGGCTGGATTCCTTTTTTCTTTTTTTTTCTTTATTTTTGGTTTTTTGAGACAGGGTTTCCCTGTGTAGCTTTGTGCCTTTCCTGGAACTCACTTGGTAGCCCAGGCTGGCCTCGAACTCACAGAGATCCGCCTGGCTCTGCCTCCCGAGGGCTGGGATTAAAGACGTGCGCCACCACCGCCCAGCTAAGGCTGGATTCTTTATGCTTGAGCTCTGCTCATGAATTCTCTGAACTGGGTGCTAGGAAGGGGCAGCTGGTCTTCGCTGTAACCACCCAGAGAATCACCACTGTTTATATCTTCCTTGGAGCAGCTGTTTAGTTGCAGTGTAAGGCACAGAAAACTTTCTGTTACGTAATCGTAACACTGACACCAGCTGATACCTACCGGCCCTTATAATGGACCTTGCATTTGACACAATATGAGAATAATTTTAGGGTTTAGTACAGTGTTGCTAAGAAACTTAAACATAAGGGGAAGCCTGACTTGGTGGCAGAAGCATATAATCTTAGCTGCTCAGGAGGCTAAGGCAGATGGATTATAAATTCAAGGCCTTCCTGGGCAACTTTGTGAGCTGCTGTCTCAAAAGCAAGGACAAACAAAATGACCTCCAAATGTAAACCAAACCAACCATCAAGCACATCAAAACTTAAAGCCCAGAGACCCCGGGAGAAGCAGCGGGGCTTATTCCACACACACCGGGTCACAAGTCTTTTTTTGATTCTCAATTTGAAAATCCTGGGACGATTTTCCTGGGTTTTGTTTCTAGAACAATAATGATGTCACTGGTGCCAACACGCTGCAATTAGCTCATCATCCTTCCCTTGCCATGGTGACATTAGCTGGGAACTCTGTCTACTGTCATATCTGGGGACGGTTTCAGCTATTCTCAGGATGTGTGTGTGTGTGTGCCTGTGAGAGGGAATAGGACCTCCTCCACCAGCATCCCAGAATAGGTAAGGGAACCGGGCTCAGCCTGGGGAACTGCACTCATCCCAGCAAATGGTGACATGTGCTGGGGGCCAGCAGAAAAGCAGTACCTTGATCAAGCAGTGGTACACAGTTTTCATATGGGAGTCCCACACACAGGGCATTTGCACACGGAAACAAGGTAGCGTGGTGACTTAGCTATCTGACTAACCCATAGGGAACATTTCACACTGACCACAAAAGACATTTTACTTTCACGTAGTTCCCATAACCATTTCAATGGACAATGCTTTGTGGTGTGTACATGTGCTCCAGGGTATAAAGTATCATTTTGTTAAAAACAAAACAAAAGCAAACAAAACAAAATCAAAGTAACAAGTAATGAAGAATAAGATGGTAACAGACTTAGTTAGGGTTTCTATTGCTGTGAAGAGACACCATGACCAGGGCAAGTCTTATAAGAAAAGCATTTAATTGAGGTGGCTGGCTTACAGTTCAGAGGTTCAGTTCATTATTATCATGGTAGGGAGCATGGTGGCATGCAGGCAGACATGGTTCTGGTTCCCCACCACCATGTAGCTGAGAGTCCTATATCTTGTAGGCAACAGGAAATGGTTTGAGGGTCACACTGAGCAAAGCTTGAGCAAAAGAGACCTCAAAGCCCGCCCCTACAGTGACACGCTTCCTCCAACAAGGCCACACCTACTTCAACAAAGGCACACCTCCTAATAATGCCACTTCCTTATGAGATTTTGGGGGCCAATTACATTCAAACTACCTCACAGACCAATTGTTATGAACATTCTGGGTTAACCAGGAGAGCGTTTGTTGATAGCTTGGTTTCTTAACTTTTAGTGTATCGGAGAAAGAAGACTGACCCTGAGAAGGTAGTATGTGCTTGGCATGTCTATACATGTTATCCCACTCTAATTCCTGTTGAATACAGAGGCCTCTATAAGGGAGTTACATAACATGTAGGATAAGAGCCTAGCATTAATGTACACGGTAAGAAGTATCTGTGGGCTGGAGAGATGGTTCAACTCCTCCCGAGGAACTCAGTTCTTTTCCCACAGCCCACATGGTGGTCACAACTGTCTTTAACTCCAGTTCCAGGGTGTCCTGTGCCCTCTTCTAGCCTCTGTGGGCTGAAGGCACATACATGGTTCAAAGACCAGGCATACAGGCAGGCAAAACACTCACATACATAAAAATTTAAAAATTATTTACTAAAAATAATTAAGTGTAGATTTCTTATTTTGTCCATTTGAATTGCTTTATTCAATTCCTACTATGCTCTAAAATTTGCTTTGAGAAATCCCCTACAGCACATATAAAGGTGCATGTAGTTTTGTTATAACTCTGAACAGGAATAAGAAGAAGGATACGTATGTTATTATGTCAGATATTATAAAGCTCACATGAAGATGTAGCTTCAGAGATGAAATCTTTGGCCTTTTTTTTTAATGTAGGGAGCCATTTATAAAAAGTAAATATAGAAAACTTTGTAACTAGATATGCTGATTGAATATACATTTGAAGTTGTTCCTTTATGCACCACTGTATTACTGTCTTAAATTCATCCGCGAGGAAGTTGAGCTCAGCAAGGTCCAGAAGCTTGTTCAAGGAGGCACAGCTGGTAGACAGGACAGCTGGAGTGCACCTAGAGTTTTCTGACTCCGCAGCCTCTGTCTGCCTTCCTCAGTGTATTCTGACCTCTAAAATCCTTGTCCATGACATGATGCCTGGAAGATTGTTTATACGTTGGAATTTTCCTGGATTTGCATATGACGTCTCAATAATATTTGAATGTACATAAACATATGGCTTTGTGACTAGTAAGAATATATATATCAGGAGTTCACAAGTCTGGAATCTAGCAGGAATTGAATGAGACAATTCAGATGGACAAAATAAGAATTCTACATGATTCTGGAACACTGCTCATTCAGGTTTTTTTCTTAGCAGACATGTTCATTCATTATGCATTTGCTTTTTAATTTTTAAAAATTATTTCTTTAATTTTGAGATTATAATTACAAAACTTCCCCTTCCTTTTCCTCTCATGATACATTTTCTTTTTAAATATTTTTTCATTTTTGAGATTCTAATGTTAAGTATTATATCACTTCTCCCTCCCCTGTCCTCTCATCATACATTTTCAATAGTTTTCATTCAACAAACGGATTTCCTGAGCCCCAAAGAAAGATCATGTGAGGTGCAAATGTGGATTGATGTCTTATGGTTAAAATACAAATCATCTCAAATATAGACATTATCATTATTCATCCGTCCATCCATCCATCCATCCATCCATCCATCCATCCATCCATCCAGGAGATGAGTCACATGCCAACTATCATAGCCACAATTTTGCATATTAAAAATAAAAATATATATGTCAGAATTAGTTTTCAAATGTCAGAAATGATTCTTACTGGAGAAAAAGTTAGAAATATATAATTTATTCCAGGCTTTTATGATATGTTACTTTGCATTGTAGGTTGGTTATGAATAGTTATCATTTTATTAGCAA
Organism: Peromyscus aztecus; assembly: GCA_902168405.1. Classification (NCBI taxonomy): domain Eukaryota; kingdom Metazoa; phylum Chordata; class Mammalia; order Rodentia; family Cricetidae; genus Peromyscus; species Peromyscus aztecus. The sequence continues at coordinate 66,351 of CABHPQ010162625.1, forward strand.
ATCCCACTTGAATTATTAACATAGCTTTGTGTTTTATTTACATTTCTTTAACATTTCTTCCAATGAACACAATGACATTTCTTTCAAAATAGGGATGAGACAGACTTTTCATGAGGTGGGTCAAAACTATATGTCCGTGACAATAATTGGTGAGGTTTTGCCCTATACTTACTTTATACCCAACAGAGGCCAACACTTTGCAGACTACAGCATACCCACTTGATTACACTGAATAGGGATGGGAATCCTGGGGTGGATACCACACAACCACTCGAGTATGACGTGAACCTCACACGAGCTCGGGAAGTTTTACCTGTTGTGTTGAAACCAAAGAGCAGAGGGCAGGACACAGCAAAGGCCAGCACCCACACAGCCGTAATCATGAGTGCCACACGCCGGCAAGAGCTCTGCCCGGTGCCATGCTGATAGTGAACTGGCATGACCACCGCTGTGTACCTATAAAAGAGTAAGGACGGGTGTGAGGCAGGATGGGAACACCAGTTGAAAGAGGTTACTAGAGTGTAGCTAGTCCGGCTAGCTCAGTCGGTAGAGCATGGGAGACTCTTAATCTCAGGGTCGTGGGTTCGTGCCCCACCTTGGGCACCAGATGTAGCATGAATCTTAAAGAGTCTTATTAATAAAATCAAACCTGAAGCCAGGTATTGGGGTGAACGCTGGAAGATCAGAGAAGCAGAACAAAGCCACAGCCACCTCACCTTGCCAGTTCCTCAGCTGATCCTGTTTCCTCAGACTGGAAGCCTCAGTCCTCATCCAGAATGGGTCTCAGTTGAACTGTTGCTCAGAGCCTAAAAGCTTCTAGTTCCTGGTCTTCACGTCTTATATACCTTTCTGCTTTCTGCCATCACTCCCTGGGATTAAAGGTGTGTGCTACCACTGCCTATCCTCTATGTTTAATATCGTGGTTGTTCTCTTCTCTGACCCCCAGATAAGTTTATTAGCGTGCACAATATTTTGGGGAACCCAATACCACCACACTAGAGGGCAACTCATACTGAAGCTTATGATGAGAGAAAAGTTACTTAGTTGAAGAGAGTGAAGAAAAGTGATCCCAGGAGAAGGAGCAGAAAAAATGTAAGAGCCGGATGAAGGGGAGGAGTGTTACGGAAGGCTGCCATCCGCATGTGACATGGCCACGGCATTCATTAATGTACTGCTGCTGTGGTTACTGCATGGACAAGACCAACAAAGATGTCAACATTCCAGCAGGAAGCACTGGGTTCAGTGGGTACAAAGAGGGGAGAGTGGAGATGGCAGAGGGGAGGAGAGGAGAGACAGACAGACAGACAGACAGACAGAGCACTCTCAGTGAGTTACAAAGAAAGGAGAGAGGAAAGGGATATCATGAAAGGATGTGTTGGGGTGTGGAGGTCAGTGGGAGGCATGAGTTGAGGGTGAGTATGATCAAGACACAATGCATTCATGTGTGACATTGTCAAAGAATAAATAGAAGGTATTTTAAAGAAGGAAACAAGGTTGAGTGCAAATGGCGGAAAGGCTAAGAGAGACGATCTCGTTGGAGGACCCACAGATAGAGGGAGAGAGACAAGGGAGTCAACAGTGCAACAGCGACTTGTGAGCGGGCTTCTCCTTGATCCCCAGCACAACCTATAACCTGCCTTCTGCTCACAGGACCTGCACACTAAAGACATTGGGTGTGGGTGTGTGCGTCTTCAAGCTCTCCCACTGTTTTCCAGACAACGGTATGTGCCCAACTGAGACGCTTACTCCCTGCTTGTCTGCGAATATACATTCCACTCACAGAATGATAAACATTCCAACTATTGAGAGGTTTGGAAAAGAGAGCTAATATCTTGTGGAATCCAGCTTACTTTGGAATCCAGTTTTCATGCACATGGTATGTTAGTCTTTTTCATGGCCATGACAACCATCTGAGAGGAAGACCTTAAAAAGCGGGAGGACTATTTGGCTCACAGTTTTAGAGGTTGGCTGGCTCCATTACTTTGGGAGTTCAGTGAGGCTGAACACTATGGTGGTATGAGTGTGTGGAAGAAGAGGCTGTTCATCTCAAGCAGCCAGCAAGCATAGTGGAAAATCAGGCAGGAACCAGGGCCAGCATATACCCTCCAGAGGCATTTTCCTAATGACCTACTTCCTCCAAGTAGGCTTCACCTTCCACAGTTCCATCACCTTTCAATAGTCAATTTATATTTTTAGTCCATCAGTAGATTGCCCTAGTGACCATCCCAGATCCTTTAAGATCTAATCATCTCAGAATGCACACACAGATACACCCAGGGGACTGATTACCAATCTCACAGGCAGTTCCCAATCCAATCAAATGAAGACTGACCATCCCCCACCATCAAAGTCTAACCCTTATTTTCATTGGCTAGTGTGTTTTCTTTGGTCATTCCTCACACACATTTCCACTGCTTGTCGGACTTCCCTAGTCCGAGATGTTCGAAACAAACCCTGGCTCACCACATTCTTTCATCTGGTTCTGGTTCTTGCTCTCTTCAAGAAGTCCAGACACAACACCTAGGCCTTTTGACTGAACTTGGACCTTTCCATATCACTTGCTTACTCCCTCAATTCACTTTTCATTTGGTGTTTCTCCAGCCCTTGCTGCACGCTATCTCTAATACACAGTCTTCTGTATGTTAGGCACCATTCTGGGTGGATAGAGACCCATGAACGCGACACTGACTCTATCCTCATTGGGCTTAGAGTTCAGAGAAGGGATGAGCAAAACAAATGCAAACAAACATGCTAACACAAAATGAAAAATACCACTAAAGAAATGTGTTGGATGATGTGATGGAGAATAACTGAAGAGGTAAGTTGGGGGAACCCCCACAAGCGCATGGTTTCCAAGGGTCTCAGCTGTTCTAGGCAGAAAAGCAACAGATGCTATAAACCATCCATTGTGATCATTTCTCTGCTTAGCCTAAGCCCTTCTATGATCTGCTGTCTAGGTGGTCTGCTGCTGCCAGACTGCTTACACCAATTTCATGACATCGTCCCTATCTCCATAACTAAAAACCATGAGACAGAAGAACTCCGGGATTTCTGCCATGTCTAATCACCACCCCATTGCATGTGGGATAGGCCTGTGGGTATAATGTAACATCCTTCCGTGATTAATCTACTAATCAGTAGACTCTGGGTTAATCAAAAGGGAAATTGTTCTGGGAGAGTCTGACCTAATCAGGTGAACCTTAAAGGGACTGAGTTGTTCCTGAATTCAAAGAGCTTCAAAGCATGAGAAATTATCCTGCCTCGAAGAAAAAACTGCTCTTGTTGGTTCTCCGGCCGGGAATGGTAAAATGCCTAGAGAAGCCCTGGCTGACATCCTGCAAAATGGTAAGAACCACACTGCTACGGCTGTAAGAAACTGAATCCCACTGACAACCTGAACACGTCGGGAGGACTATTCACAACCCCGCCCACAGCGTGGGTTCTGTCTTGTAAACCAAGACCCTGACTACATGCGCAAATGTTCTGACTTCCAGAAATTGTGAGGTTAAAGTGGTTGTGGTTTATATTTCTAAATTTGTGATAATTTGTTCCACCACAGCAGAGAATGAATATACTGTCACTGGCTTCTCTTGTATACACATGCCAAGACCGATTTTCCTCAGCGTGAGTTTGACTTCCTTTGCGAACATGATCTTTTATTGGTTCCTGGGATGAACTCATGGTTCCAGCCAAATTGGCCTGGTGGTGGAAACTTTCCCACAGTCTTTGTCTGGACCATTATCCTTCCTCCTCCCTGGGAGTTCAGTCTTGCCTTCCTAGCATCCCAGCTGAGCTCTTGAGGAACCTCCCTGGGCCTCTCCAGCTAGACACTTCCAGCATTGAACTTACATGCAAATAAACAGCCAATGGCATTGCCATCCTGAGTGTAGCTGTCTTGACTCATCATTGAGCTGGTCTCACCGTGGAGAGAGATGGCCACTCGGTTTAAGATACTGAATGGCTCAAAGCATCTTATAGCTCAGTATTCCCGATAGGTCCATGCACAAAGCAAGTAAGAAGCTATTGTCTGTCTCAGTGGCCATGAGAGGTTTCCTTCCTCTTATAAGAATTACTTAATCCTAGCCAGCCTCATGTGATTTTTAGATACGGGTCTCAAAGTAGATCAACAATTTTTGTCTTTTCAGTTTCCAGGGAACAAGGATTTAGGGCAGGAGCCTCCTTCATCTGTCTTGGACATCTCAAAGCTTGGGCTGAGGAAGAGTAAGATGCATGCTGGGTGAGAAGGGGTTGGGTGATGGTCCCTGTGCCTCCCGTGTGTGCCCATCTCCTGTGCTCCTGCTCTGCCTCTTCTGTAGCTAGCCTTTGAGAATCAACATTTGTGTTCCTGACAGAACAGTATAAAGATCGCTTGAGTTTGGGGATGAAAGCTAACTCTGACTTTGGATCATCACAGTGTCAAAGGTGGCTTCCTTCTGAAGATGGAGAAATAGAGTTCTTGATTTAGTAAAGCCCTGTTAAAAGTCCCTATCAATCCCAAGGGAGGCCTTGGTGGTCCTGTTCCTTTCTTCTGGAGCACACATTACAAACCCTCCCTTGAGCTCCTGCCTGGGCTGTGCAGGAACACCACACATTTCCCCTGGTGGTCCTCCAGGCCTTTCAATTCTTGGGACTTCTTTTCTGCTGGGGCTCCAAGTCAGATGTGGTCACTAGGGCCTTGCTTAGTGGTGAGCCTTGGAGGAGAGGCTGAGTCCTGCTGCTGTCGTGGACAAACAGCTACAGCTGATGGAAGGCTGGGGAGCGAAAGACATGACCACTTTCTTGGGCTCAGACTTGCAGTCTTCCTTTTGGTCATACTTATTTTTTTATTTTATACATTTTATTATTAAAAATGCAAATAAACAAAAACAACACACACCAAAATTAGCCAGCCCAAATCCTTAGTTGTAAAAGAACCCAGTCATGCTATATATTCAGTGATGAGCTAACAGACAGCTATAATAACTGGCTCTCTACAAACACACACACACACACACACACACACACACACACACACACACACACAGAGAGAGAGAGAGAGAGAGAGAGAGAGAGAGAGAGAGAGAGAGA
>CABHPQ010162626.1:0-31012 GCA_902168405.1 Peromyscus aztecus
CCAGATGGATTTCTGCCTCTGGAATGCTAGGATTAAAGGCGTGTGTGCCACCATTTTCTAGCCTCTGTATCTAGTGGCTGTCTGTTCTCTGACCCCAGATAAATTTATTAGGGTGCACAAATTTTGGGGGATACAATACCACCACACTACTAGACTCCCTCAATTCTTTTAGTCTTTTCTTTATAGATATTGAAACAAAGGCCTCATGCGTGTTACGTAAGCCCCTTGTCACTTTTGTATTTCATTAGCTTCTTTCTGTTTTATTTATTTATTTATTTTTTATTTTGAGACAAATTCTCACTGATTTTTCAGGCTGTTTTTGAACTCACTCTGTAGCCCAAGCAAACCTTACACAGACCTTCCTTCTCCTCCATTTCCAAGTAGTTGGGATTACAGGCCTGCCCTGCCAGTCACAACGTGGTTTGATCTTATGCTCACATGATTCACTCCCATCGTAGCTTTGTTTTCAGACAATAGCCAAGGATACAAGATTATCTTTGTATTTTATAGTTAGGTACAACCCAATTCCTTTTTCTTAGGACTGTATAAATTATGTCTTTTCTTATGAGCAAGTCTACTTCTATATCCTTGTACACATAGGTTTTTTTCCCCTGGAATATCAGAAAAGTCAAAATTTCTTGAGTCTATATTAAACTTTGCTATTCTGCAAAGCTTCTTCTTATCCCTTTAGTGTAAAATGCTTTTTTCCTGCTTTAGGAGAGTGATATACTAATCAGACTTGCATACATAGTACTTGGTACGTGTCCTTTGAATGCAAGAAAGGTTTTGATATTGCTTTGTTTTCTTCTCTTCAGAACTGCTGCCCAAAGGTACAGTGGTAGTATAGCTTTGGTAAATATGAGTGCTATCCTCTAAACGTCTTCACAAAACTAATCTCTAATGTGATAGTGGTACAGGGTGGTGGCTTCGAGAGGCAATTAAGTAATAGGACTTGAGCCCTCATGAATGGCCCGAGGGCCCTTACTTATAAAAGAGTTTTGAGGAATGCATTCATTTTTTCTGACTCTTTGACAATGTGAAAATTCATCCTTTCCAGAGGCTATGGCAGCCAAGTGCTGTGGTAGAAGCAGAAAAACCAGATTCTCACTAATCACTGATAATACTAATTCCTTGATCTGGAATCTTCTAGCTCCCAGAAGTGTTAGAAATGAATTTCTTTTGTTTGTAAATGGTGAGTATCAGGTATTTGAATTGTTGACACAAATAACTCCTTTAGTTCACATTTCAGCACTAAATATATTATATATTGAAATATTCTGAAAGGAACTCAATTATTTTGAAACTTTTCATAGTGTTCTAGAGTGTAGGGAATTTTTAGAATTTAAACGATAGTTGTAGTGCTAGGTACTGGGAGGACACAATATTACTACTTTTTTTTCTGATCTTAAGGTATTTCCAGTGGGAAAGAGGAATATAAAACCCTTCTGGATCAAGACAAAAATAAATTAGGTTGCTAAGGAATGATATGGTGGTTTGAATTAGAATGGCCCCCATAGGCTCATAGATTTGAATGCTTGGTCACCTGGGAGTGGCCCTATTTGAAAGGATTAGAAGGATTAGGATGTATGGCCTTGTTAGAGTAGTGTGGCCCTGTTGGAGGAAGTGTGTCATCGGGGGTAGGCTATGAAATTTCAAAAGCCCATGCCAGTTCCCCCACCCCCCAACCTCTTGCCTGTGAATCAGGATGTAGCTCAAGACTTCTCCAACACCATTCCTGCCACGCCTGCTGCCATGCTTCCCACCATGATGATAATGGACTAAACCTCTGCAATTGTAAGCCAGCCCTCAGTTAAACGTTTTCTTTTATGAGAGTTGTCTTTGTCTTGGTGTCTCTCTTTTTTTTTTTTTTTTTGCATTTTTATTTATTTATTTATTTTTCTATTATCAGCTTGATACAGTACAAATTTTTATTAAAAATTGGTTTTACTCAATTATTGGGCAAGCCTCAATGAAACATTTCACTATTGGGATAAGAATGGTGTCTCTTTATAGCAATAGAACAGTGACTGAGACAAATGGACCGGTAACACATTTTGGTATTTTATAGGAAAAGATTATATATATTTTTTATGGGATGTTTGGGGAACATTTCATGAAAGTGGTGACATTTTGAATTAAGCATTGCTCATTAAAAAGAATTTAGAGAAAGAATAGGTGTGGGCAAGCTGTCACAGTGGAAATATAGGACATATAGGAGACACTGAGAAGAGTCCATTAAAGACTTGATGGATCTTGAGAAGTAAAATAACATGATCTAAACTATTTACGAATGGCCACCTTCCCTTTGAGTCAGTCTCTCACAGTGCAGTCAGGCTGACCTGGAACTCACTATGTGGTAGAGGCTGACCTCAGACTTGTGCAGTCCTCCCAACTCAGCCTCCCACGTCCAGGGATTACAGCTGTGAGCCACCATTCCTGGCTCCATTAATCTCTTTTTAAAGTATTATTTTATTTATTTTTTTTTCATTTTACATACCAACCACAATCCCCTTCCCTCCCCTCCTCCCACTCCCCACACGCCCCTCTTTATAGATGAAATAGGTTTTGAGTGATTTATAAAGGAAACTTAAAAGGAACAGTTCTCTTGCTCCACTTCTTTAAAAGAAAAACCAAACAAACAGAAATAGCTAAAGGGTGCCTTTCAAAATGTGATGTATTACAAAAGACAAAATTTCTAATGGCTAATGAAACAACAGACTATCCTTGTCAGTCCTTTGCAAGTTGGAAAACAGTCTTTCTCACACTGGCTTCTTTCTTTGAGTTACTGATTTTGAACATCTGTTTTTGGAGATGTTTGAAACAAATGTTTTATGCAGCAGTATTTATCACTTTGTATATAGATTTTCCCCAAAAGATTATATATAATAAGCCATTCATAAATCAGAAAAACGTACCACAGACATTAACCTCATAATCCAAATGATTGCTCTAATTTTGTTAGTGTTAAATCTCTATGCTAAATTGTACCACGTATCTAATTTTATACTTCCTTAAGTGTAAGAATGCTTTGAATCTGTCTTGTTATTTTTTTCATTTAATTGCAGCTACTTTCACTATTTTAAAAATGTGTGCTCAGATGTACAAGGTAAAAGAAAACATTCTAAGATGGTGCGGTTCTGGAAATGAGGACAGTTATTTTAGGTTATCAAATAAAGGTCAAGCCATTCCAGTGCTTTCAAAGTCTCAGGCCAATGCGTATGCCATGTGAAAGTAGCGTTATTAGACAGGAAAATTGGTTTGGCAAGGGAACTGATGGAGAAATTATATACTAATCAATAGACTACCCTTCCAATTAGCACTCTCGAAGCAGTAGGGTAACTAAAATGGAATTAGCAGTATCATCCTTGTATACATGTTGAAAGAATCGGGCAACTTACCAAACTCTTCCTGGCTTACTGTGTAACCCTGAAATTTTAGTATTCATATCTGTAAAATAGTCATGCAGAGGACTGCCTTCATTTCAGCTGATTATGGATACTAGAAAAACCAGTGTCATTAGGTCAAAGTGCACTATGTCTGATAAATACCCAAGGAACTTTGTATAGTGACTTCCATTGGTGGTATTTGTTTGCCTATTTATTTATTTGTGTGTGCTTGTGTGCACGTGCAGGTGCACATGTGTGCACAGGTGCCTATAGAGATGGAGGTCAGAGGACAACCTTGGACAGTGTTCCTCAGGTGCCATCCATCTTTCCCTTGAAATAAGATCCCCATCTTGCCTGAAGTTCACCAAATAAGTTAGTCTAGATGGCCAGTGTGCCCCAAGGATCCAGCTGTCTCTGCCTCCCAATGTTGTGGTTATAAGCCAGAGCCACCATGTCAAGTTTTGTTTTTTCCCCGTCAGTAAAGAATACACAGCATTTTATTGGCAAGATAGGCCATCTTTTCATTCTTCTGCCATGGCAGGCATATTTCTAGCTTTGATAAAATCTTTCATGCTCAGCATACTTGAAATCCTAACACATGTAAGATCTTCAGATGGCTTATAATTAGCATGTCATTTATGGGCATCTAGAGTACAACTTTAGGAAATATACAGAGTATCTCTTCATTGGGTAGTAGCTACCTTTTGTGTCATAGTTGTGAGAAGAAGAAACCTCCATTAATGGCATGATCTGCTAACCTTTCACAGAGAAGTGAAGTCAAGACAGAGAATGCTTCTTGTCTGTAGTTCTCTAGCTATCCTTGCTCACATTTTACATCTAATAAAAAAATAAAAATGAAGAAATAATGTGAACACACTACTTTGCTTATTGATTTTCTTTGCATAAAATCAGCATTGAGCCATATAGTGGAATATATATATATATATATATATATATATATATATATGATTTTTGTCTTCTCACTGAAGAAATGTTCTGTTAAAAGTTTGCATATAGGGAGCATATAGAACCCTACTACAGTAGAAGCTTCCTAAAATATATACATATATGTCTTAATTAGGCTTTCTATTACGATGAAGAGACACCATTACCAAGACAACTCTTATAGAAGAAAACATTTAATTGGGGCTGGCTTACAGTTCAGAAGTTTAGTCTACTATCATCATGGCAGGAAGCATGGCAGCATGCAGACAGACATAGTGCTGGAGAGGGGTTGAGAGTTCTATATCTGGATCCACAGGCAGCAGGAAGAGAAACAGCTTGAGCTTCTGAGACCTCAAAGTCCACCCTCTAGTGACACACCTACTCCAACAAAGTCACAACTACTCCAACAAGGCCACACCTGCTGTGGGATGGTCTGTATGTCAAATCTGTTGCTCTGATTGGTCAATAAATAAAACACTGATTGGCCAGTGGCCAGGCAGGAAGTATAGGCGGGACTAACAGAGAGGAGAATTGAGAGAATTCTGGGAAGTGGAAGACTGAGGAGAGACACTGCCAGCTGCCTCCATGACAAACAGCATGTGAAGATGCTGGTAAGCTACGAGCCACATGGCAAGGTATAGATTTATAGAAATGGATTAATTTAAGATATAAAAACAGTTAGCAAGAAGCCTGTCACGGCCATACAGTTTGTAAGCAATATAAGTCTCCGTGTTTACTTGGTTGGGTCTGAGCGGCTGTGGAACTGGCGGGTGACACAGATTTGTCCTGACTGTGGGCCAGGCAGGAAAACTCTAGCTACACACACCTCCTTATAGTGCCACTTCCTATGGGCCTTTAGGGGCCATTTTTATTCAAACCATCATAATATATGAAATAAATCTAAATGGAATCACCAAATAATGGGAGGGGGAGACAAAACCCCAACTAAACTTTTTCCTCCAAATAACACTTTCTGGGAATGTGCTAGGAATGAGATACATCTAATTGGCCAAAGAGATTCATGGAAACACCCTCCTCCCCCCAAAATGCAGGCTATTGCCAAGGCTATTGGCTGCTCTAAACAAATTGATGGTAAGGCCCTATTGCTGAAGGTAACACCTACATAACTCATGAATATGGAGAAGTGGAGCTGATGTCCACATGGAGCCTTTACTCCTACTGACTAGTTGTTCCTGGCACTGGAAGATACTCTGCATGCTACCAGAGGAGAGAGGCAAACACTAACCCAGCTTCAATCCCTTCCATCTATAGAGGTGATGTGCCTGAAAGATATGCTGATGTAGTAGTACCACAACAGTATGAGAGTGACCAGCCACTATTTGATCAGATCAAGAATCACTCCGTGAGATGGAAACTATTCCTGACACCAAGACAGTGCCTATAACTTGAGACTAGATAGGCCATGGAAATAGGGGAAAAACCAAATATTATTTTTTCCCCAGTGGCCTGTGATTGCCAGTGAATGCCTGTTTGAGTTGGGGCTTAGATAAAGCAATGAGTAGGGGGAGGGAAGTTGTGGGGAAGATCTGTTTGATCCACAGGGGGTCTTAGCAGGGGGTCTTCTACAGCTCTAGAGGTGAGCCTGGGGGATTGGATTTGGAGGAAATGAAGGATAGATGATGATCTGCAGTCAGCCTACCTGTTTCCCTGGTCAGAGTGGCCTGTGGGATTCCAGGGAGTGCCTGCTGGAGTCTGGGATTGGAATGAAGCAATGGGGGAGGGAAGTTAAGAGGGGAAGGTCTGTGTGATTGACTGGAAGTAAAGCAAGCCCAGATCTCACTAGGAAACCTCTGTGGGCCTCTACAAAGTACTATATTGAAGAGATATGGACAACCTTGTCTTGTTCCTGATTTTAGTGGAATTGCTTTGAGTTTCTCTCCATTTAAATTAATGTTGGTTATAGGCTTGCTGTAAACTGCCTTTATTATGTTCAGATATGCCCATAGTATCCCTAATCTCTAATAAAATCCCTAATTTTATCATGAAAGGATGTTGGATTTTGTCAAAGGCTGTTTCTGCATGTAATGAGATATTCATGTGTGTTTTTTTTTTCTTTCAGTTTGTTTATATGGTGGATTCCATTTATTGATTTTCATATATTGAACCATCTCTGTATTTTTGGGATAATACAGATCTATTTCTGAAATCATAGTGGATGATTATTTTGATGTGTTTTTTGATTTGGTCTCCAAATATTTAATGAGTGTTTTTGCATCTATGTCAATAAGGGAACTTGGCTGTAATTCTTTTTCTTTGTTGAGTGTTTACTTGGTTTGGGTATCAGAGTAACTGTGGCCTTATTAAGTGAATTGTGCAATGTCTGTTCTGTTTCTATTTTATGGAATAATTTGAGGAGTATTGGCATTAATACTTCTTTGAAAGTCTGGTAGAATTCTGTGCTAAAGCCATCTGGCCCTGGGCTTTTTTTAATTTTTAAATTTTTATTTTTGGTTGGGAGATTTTTAATGACTGCTTCTATTCCCTTAGGGGTTATAAGTCTATTTAAATTGTTTATCTGATCTTGATTTAACTTTATTCAGTGTTACCTGTTGAGAACATTATCCATTTCTTTTAGATTTTCCAATTTGGTAGAGTACAGGTTTTTAAAGAATGTCCTTATGGTTTTCTGTCTTTTCTTGATGCCTGTTGTTATATCCTCTTTCTTGTTTCTGATTTTTGTTAATTTGAATATTCTCTCTCTGCCTTTTAGTTAGTTTGGATAAGTTTGTGTTTGTCTTATTGATTTTTTTCAAAGAACCAACTCCTTGTTTCATTGATTCTTTATATTGTTCTCTTTGTTTTATTCTTTTTTTTTTTTGCCCTCAGTTTGATTACTTCTAGCAATCCACTCCTCTTGGGTGTGCTTACTTCTTTTTCTGGAACTTTCAGGCATGCTGTTAAGTTGCTAGTATGAGGTCTCTTTCATTATTTTTAAATGTAGGCACTTAGCACCACTTTCATCGTGTCCTGTAAGTTTGACTGTGTTGTGCATTCAATTTCATTAAATTCTAGAAAGTCTTTAATTTCTATCTTTATTTTTTCCTTGACCCATTATTCATTCAATAGAGAGTTGTTCCGTTTCCATGAGTTTGTAAGCTTTCTATTGTTTCTGTTGTTGAAACCCAGCTTTAATCCATGTCATCTGATAGGATTAAGGGGGTTATTTCAATTGACTTGTATCTATTGAGACTTGCTTTGTGTCCAAGTATGTGGTCAGTTTTGGAGAAAGTTCCATGAGGTGTAAAGAAGAAGGTATATTCTTTTGTGTTCTGCTGAAATGTTCTGTAAACACCTGTTATGTTCATTTGGCTTATAACATTTGTTAGCTTCACTATTTCTCGGTTTAGTTTTTGTATGGATGAACTGTTCCTTGATGAGAGTGGGATATTGAAGTCTCCCCCATCAGTGTATCAGAGTCAGTATGTGCTTTAAGCTATAGTAGTGTTTCTTTTACAGTTTTGGATGCCCTTGTGCTTAGGGCATAGATGTTAAGAATTGAAATGTCATCTGGTGGATTTTTTTGATGAGTATGTATTGTCTTTTACTATCTCTTCTGATTAGTTTTGGCTTGGAGTCTATTTTTTTTTATATATTAAAATGGCTACACCAGCCTTTTTATTAGGTCCATTTGTTTGGAATATGTTTTTCCACCATTTACTTTGAGGTAATGTCTATCCTTGATTTTGAGGTATGTTTCTTGGATGTAGCAGAATGGATCCTGTTTTCACATCCATTCTGTTAGTCTGTATCTTTTTATTGGGGACTTGAGACCATTGATATTGAGAGACATCAATGACCAAAGATAGTTGATTCTGTTACTTTGTTGTTGTTGGTGGTGGTGGTGGTGGTGATAATGATGATGATGATGATGATGTGTGTCTGTGTGTGCTTTCTTTCTTCTGACTTTGCTGCTGTGAGTTTATTTATTTCCTGTGTTTAATAGGTTTTGCTAACGTTAGGTTGGCATTTTCCTTCTATCACCTTCTGTAGGACTGAATTTGTAGATAGATATTGTTTAAATTTGACTTTACCATGCAATATCTTATTTTCTCCACTTATGGTGACTGAAAGTTTTGCTGGGTATAGTAGTCTGCACTGGCATCTGTTGTCTCTTAGAGTCTGCAGGACATCTGTCCAGGCCCTTCTGGCTTTTAGAGTCTCTGTTGATAAGTCAGGTATAATTCTAATATGTCTGCCTTTATATGTTACTTGGCTTTTCCCTTGCAGTTTTTAATATTCTTTCTTCTGTATAATTAATGTTTTGATTATTATGTGGTGAGGGGATTTTCTTTTCTGGTCTTACCTATTTGGTGTTCTGTATGCTTCTTTTACCATTATAGGCATCTCCTTCTTTAGGCTAGGAAAATTTTCTATGATTTTGTTGAAAATATTTTATGGGCCTTTGATCTGGGATGCTTCTCCCTTTCTATTCCAATTATTCTTAAATTTGGTCTTTTTGTAGTGTACTAACCTGGATATTTTGTGTTGGGAGTTTTTTAGATTTAACATTTTCTTTGACCAGTGTATCAAATTCTTCTATTGTGTGTTCAATGCTTGAGATTCTTTCCTCCATCTCTTGTATTCTGTTGGTGATGCTTGCCTCTGTAGTTCCTGTTTGCATTCCTGAATTTTTCATTTCCAGAATTCCCTCAGCTTGTGTTTTCTTTATTGATTCAATCTCCCTTTTCAAGCAGGTCTTGAAAGTTTTATTCACTTCCTTCAACTGTTTGTGTTTTCTTGGCTTTCCTTAAGGATTTATTCATTTCCTCCAATTGTTTGTGTTTTCCAGGATTTCTTTAAGGGATTTCCTTTTTAAGAACCTCTATCATCTTCATATAGTTGGTTTTAAGGTCTTTTTCTTCTGCTTCAGCTATGTTGGAATATTCAGGAATAGCTAGGCTCCTGTAGAGACATATTGCTCTGGCTGTTATTGGTTGTGTTTTTTTCACTGGCATTTATGAATCTGAGTTTGGAATGATAATAGGTCTAGGTGCTGATTTATGTGTTTGTATTTGTTGGGTGACTGTTTTGCTCCTTGGTTTCTGTTTCCTCTTTGGATTTTCAGAGAATGTGGTGGTTGTGTGTTGCCTGTTTTTATTGGCCTGCTCAGCTGGTGTGTTCCCAGGGAATGCCTGTTGTTGGAGGTTGGGATACTGGGATGAGTTAGGGGAAGGAAGGTTGGTGGAGAAGGTGTTTGTGATCCCTTGCCGATGGGGTCACAAAGGAAAGGGAGATTGCAGTGTGTTTACTCTTACAGAGCTGGGGAGGAGCCTGTGGGGACTGGATCGCAGGAGCAGTAGGAAAACTGTGGGTCTGCCTTCAGCTTACTTGTTACCCTGGAAGGAGTGGCCCTTGATGGTGCCTGCTGGGGTAGGAGTTGGGACAAAGCAATAATAAGAGGGAGGAAGGATAGAGGGGAAGTTCTGTGGGATCCACAGGAGATGGGAGAGGGAGAAGGGAAGGCTGCCAACCAAGAGTGTTATGCTGCAGAGCTAGGAATGAGAATGGAGGATAGGATGTAGGGAATTGAGAGAGAAGAGAAGGTCTGTGGGCAGCCTACCTGGTTTTCTGTCCTTTGTGTTTGCAAGAGATCCCTGCTGGAGTTGGAGGGTGGGATAAAGCAACTGAGTTGGGGGAGGGAGGCTAGGAGAGGATGGACTGTGGGATCTACACAGATCTTTGGGTTATATAGTCCAAAGTTTTCTAATCCTGTTTTTTAATAGACTTTCTCTGTGTGTGTATCTGCATCTTTATGTGTTTCTTGTGCTTTTGGGTTTTTTTTTTTTTTTTTGGCTCTTTTTCCCCCCCATTTGCTTGTTTTGTCCTATTTTGGTTTCTTTGTTTTTATTTCACCTTATTATTATTATTAGATGCTGGTTTGTTTTCTAATGAGAGAGAAAGACTCACTGCAAGAAATGAACTCATCCAACTTTTAAATATATATTTATAAACTATATATACACTAATATATATGAAATAGGATGTAAAAACTAAAATTCAATCGACAGTTAACAATTACTAATAATGTCATACTTCAGGGTGAAATGTATCAGTTTTATGAAAAAAAGTTTAAACTTTTCTTAGTTAAAAATATAAATGATCAGGACTTTTGAAAAAGAACCAGAAAATAAAAACAAATATAATATTAGATTTCCTTTCCTTCCTCAAATTCCCCAGGCCATTTCATGTGGGTTAGTAATTTTATAATTAATTTTGTTGTAAGGCAGGACAGATATTGCTTTGTAGATGGAGAAATTTATACCACAGAAGACTTAATATGTTAAATTTTTAACAAAGTTTAAGAAACTCAGTTTTGTAGGTATCAGGCTATTTGTCATGGAAATTTATTTAGAAATATCAGTGATTTCCAGATAAAAAGGAAAATGATTAACTCCACAATACTTTTTGAGTTAGTTCTTATGGAGTGGGCCCTAAATCCAGTGAGAATGTTGTTGGTGAATCCTGTAATATTTGGGACACCAGTGGGCATAGCCTGCTAGAATTGTCATTATTGTCCAAATTTTTATGGGGATACTGGGGGTTGAACTCAGATCCTGATGGAAAGCAAGTATTTCACCTACTGAGGCATCCCTTACACCACCAGTAAAAGAGAAAAACTTGCATTAATTTTGAATAAGTGTTGCAAAGTGGGAGGGGAAGGACCAGAATAAACATTTTACCCTCAACTCCTAGAAAAGGTAAGTATACAATGTAATTCTGTAAAATCAGCAATGTAATTCTGTAAAATTACACAATGTAATTCTGTAAAATTAGAGTGAGTGTACTCTACTTGAACAAACAGATTAAATGAACAACACATTTACTTCTCCATTCAATAAAATACCACATAAAATTTAAAACATTAAAAGCCTTGGTCATACAGCGTTTAAGTTGTAGCACTTTTTTACAATTAAGATTATAAATTTCAATAGATTTTAAAGGAATAAAATTTGTATTTAAAAATAAATGTTTCACCACAATGATCATACTGATTTTTCAGCTAAAATGGTTAAAAACATGTATGGAAGGAAGCATCATTACATGGACATTATCCCCTGAGGCAATGTAGTGTAGTAAGGTGATAGAGAATGTGGCCTGAAACACACCTGGACTTGAAACTCAGAACTGTTACTTCTGAATGTGTAACTTTTGGAAAATTCCTTTACCTATTTGAGCTTTAGTGGGATAAAATTCCTCCCTATCAGATTATGAAGATTATTGCTAGAACTTTGGATGGCATCTGGGAGGAAGCTGCTGCTGCTAACTAAATTCTCCTAGCAGTTTAGGAAACACTGCTGATGAAACAAGAGCGATCCCAATTGTTCACTTGGATTTTGATTCCAGTGTTCGATTTTCATAATGATGACGAAGAGATAACATTCAGGTGACGGAATGACTATACACATAGCCCATTTATATTTACCCTAATTCACACAGAGAATAATCTCTCTTCTACAAGTGCTCTTGCATCCAGTGCCTCTTTGATGCAAGCTGTGCATGTCTGGTGTTGATTTGGCAGTCTATAAGACAGAAATCTTTATAGTAAAGGGTTAACAGTTTAGTTAGAAAGACAGGCGTAAATAACTGAAGGGAGTGATTTTATTAAGTCCCTTCAGACATAGCAAATAAACCCCTCAACAACAGCAAATCAAGCAACTATAAGCAGGACATTTCTCTAAAGGACCAAATATCAGTATTTATCTCTCTCCAAGTTATAGCAACTTAATGAGATTTTAATAAAACCTTAACAGCATACCTATTCCATTTAAATGATTTTAGGAAAATACAGTTGACTTCAAGATGAGAATTGTGAATTTGTAATCGGATAGCTCACTATAGTTGTAATTAATTTGAATGGCCTTTAAGGTCAATGTTTATTTACATTACATGATAAAGGACAACTGTTTCTTGGCCACTGACTTAATTGTGCTGTGAGGCCTGGAAACCTTATGAATCTCTGCTGACTGTATTTTTGGATTTTGTTTTCCAAAGAAAGCACAGATGACTTTCATCATAGTAACTGTCCTTTTGGTACCAGAAGGACTGTCCTGAAGCCTGTCACTCAGTGTCTGCCTAGAAGAGAGGGTTCCTACCGGCTGGTGAAACAAAAATGGTACCGAGGATTCGCAGAATTCATTTCTTGTCCTGGTAGCTCTTTTTTCAAATAAAATTTTCAAGAATAAAAATATTAGCTTTGTTGTTGTTTAGTTTTTATTTTGGGAGATAGTTACATTTAAACCAAAATGTAAAAATAAACAGTATATGTTATACTTGTTACCTATTCAGCTTTAAGCCTGCCTCTTAACCTCTTTGTAATTCCTTTTTAAGTGAAAGGACATAACTTCTGTGAAAGGACATAATCTTCTATAAACTCTTTATAACTCAAAGAACTATATTTTTATAATGGACTTTAACATAAGCTTCCCCCCTTATATTTTCTTTTAAGTGGTTTCTATGTTTTACTTAAATCTAAAATAGTTAATACTTTGTTTAAATTTAAAATCATCATTTTCTAATCTTTCACTGAAAATTTATGAAGAACATGCCAAGCATATACTGTTTATTTGAAGCACTGTTTTAAGATTAGCCTCGTATGTCTTGATTCTGCTTTTCTATGAATTTTATTCTACTGTTACCTCAATGAAATAATGTATTTTTACATTTTAATTCAAAGCTAGAATTAACTGTTTGGGAGGCCCCCAGGCAGTGGGACCGGGACCTGTCCTTGGTGCATGAGCTTGCTTTTTGGAGCCTGGGGCCTATACTGGGACACTTGGCTCAGCCTTGGTGTAGAGAGGAGGGGACTGGACCTGCTTCAACTGAATCTACCAGGCTGGGCCGAATCCCCAGGGGAGACCTTGTCTTGGAGGAGGTGGGAGTGGGGGTGGATTGGGGGGGAGGGCTGGGGGGTGGAAGGAGGGAGGACGGGGGAATCCGTGACTGATATGTGAAATTAAGTTAATTATAAAATAAAAATACTATTAAAAAACCAATATATATATATAAAGAAGCTGGTGAACCACCCTTTATGCTAAACATCTAGGCTACAATTTGAGGACCTAATATCCTCTACAGGTTTAAATGGTTTTATGAATCACTTGAAATTATAGAAATAGTACTTTGTGGTTATCCCTTGTATGCTTATTTTGGTAGAGGACTGTTGTCAAATTATCAAAGGAATCAGTAATATGGCCCAAATGAAGAAATTTCTAGATCAGGCAGATTAGCAAAATACGTTCTTGGAGAGATTCTTGTAGCCATTATAATATAGGGATTTCAGTAAATAGGGTGATTAAGCTAATGCTTCTTCTAAGAAGAGTGTGGGTTATGATATGCATCACAGATGCAGATGCTGGAACACAATTTACAGTGATTCAGCCCTTCATTACCTGCTTGGTGGTCTGCCTTTTAGTGGTATTTGTATATATGCCAGTCTTCTTCCTTTTCTTTACTTTCTATTAAATATCTTATGATGTACTGAGATACTATAACATTTGCTTATTTTTGTCAGCTAAGAAACTCACACTGTAGCCAATACAAATCTCTAAGACTATGTTATAAATTAATGCAATTATTTATCCTAGGAACTAAGATATTTAATTTCTAAAGTATAGTGGTATAAATTTTATGCTAATCATTATAAAATGGAATGGACTGCTCTTCTACTTTGGACAGCATAATATACATATTGAAAGTGTTGCTATTAGAAATAGACCTGACTTTAATTCAAAATTTCTCAGGCTGTGTGTACCACCTTATGTTGCTTTAGAGAACAACATTCAGTTATGATTGGCAAGCACAGGACTGTTATGCTCCATGTTCATGTCTGTAGTACTATGTGAGTGGCATGCCTGGGTGTTGCCTGTATGGTGCTCTCCAGAGGCTCTTTAGAAATTTTCTTCTTTATTTTTCCATACTGAATTCAGCACTACTTCTACTTTATAAATCTCTGTGATGTCTTTCCTAATAAGTATAGGTCATTTTGTATGAGCATATGTATGTATAGTATGGTCAAATTGCCTTCATAGTGGTCTCTGTCTTCATTTTGAATAATCTACTTATTCTTGCATTAGAATGTTCTTCCTGAGATTCATCACTTGAACTTGCTTTCCTACTGAAAATTCTGGAACAGTTTTCCATTTTTTTGGACCAAAATCAAAACTCTTTAGCATACCAGCTGAGACTTTACCATTCTCTAGCTTTTATTTCTGGCCTTATATCTTGCATTTCTTGAAGTGTATACAGAGTTACCATAAATCCTCCATTGATTCCATTTTTGGAACCCATTATGATATTTCATGCCTTTGCATATGGTGTTTCTGTTTGTGTTTCTCTGCCTTACAGACTTTGACGAAGGTTCATTTACACTGAGTAGCCACTTCTGATTCACCTTGAATGCCTGGTTTAAATGCCTCTCCTCTGTGTTCTCATAGAACTCTAATTGTTCTGCTCAGAAAGTTTGTAAATTTTTGGTTTATTTATACATTTCTCTCCAGTGGAATGTAGTCTTCTTAAGGATAGGACTGCTGTCATCTATACTTAGTTAACAGTAAATAAGTGGATGAGCTGAACACTTAGCTATAATTTTGCTATGCAGATAGTGTTTTTAATAGATGAACAGGATATAATAACATATTTTGAGACAGAAAATATAACAGAGGTATTGGGGTTTGAATTATATTGTGTATGTGTAGGAAAAGAGGTGAGAAATGAGCTTAGGGAAGGTTGTATGGTCATAGAAGGATGGGGCAGATCAGCATGGCCCTCTGATTTCATTATGCATGGTTCCTATGGCCCCCTGTGGTAACACAGGCCACAGACTTCAACACAGACCCTAGCTCCTACAGGACCACTGACCCAGACATGGCCCTTGACAGCAGGTGGCTCTGGGTGGCAGCACTGGCTACTCAGATCAGCGTGGCTCTGGTGGGCCATTGTGGGTCTTTAAACATGGATATAATGTAATAAAATAATCTTCATAAAATATTAACTCTGCTTTATAACAGTGTACTCAATAAATACTTTTATGCATTTGCATGTGTTATATGATATTTAGGTGTATTTATTCATTGTGGGATGACTAAGAGATATTTTTGATAGCAATCTATGGTATGCATTTTAAATAAAAGATCTGAGTCAGTGAAATAAACTTGAAGCCCTTCATGATAACAAGGGAGAAGATGAGAATTCAGACAATGGTAATAACAAGATGGATACATGTGTAGAGATACATGCAATTAATACTTTAAAGGATAAATAACATGATGATAAAACTTAATGTTTTCAACTTTCTTTGGTTCAATAGGAAGCCAGAAATACTGACTCTGTTTCTTTAAGAAGTATACTGCTCCTTAAAGAAATGCTGTGTTCTTAAAGACTATCAAATTAGCTTTCTCATTATTCATATTGTTTGAAATGAATGCCATTTCTTTCAAATCCTCATTATCACTTACCATCCACCTTAATCCATTTATAACTCTCATAGAAAACATAACAGACTCACAGTCTTCCTTTCTCTGCAGTTGGCTGCCAACATTCGTGCTCATGACTCATAGAATTCCTCATTGTCACCGCTTTACATCAGCCGTGTACTGTTAAAGACTTAATCATCATGTGGCACTAATCCACAGAAAATCAGATGCTCACAGAATTCTGAAACCAGAATATATGGTTTATATTCATTTTAGAGATGAGGAGCTGAGCCTGGAATATTGAAGGACCTAGCTTGTATAACAGCCTGCTAGTTTTAAATCTTCTGAATTTTAGTATAGCATGCTTTTCATTAATTACATAGTAGTCCTTAATCTCAAATTTTTATTTTCAAGAATATGATTAAAATTTTCTTAGGTAATACTTTCTTAGGTAATATTTAGTATTTGTGCTCCTTGAATTCTTAAGCTGTTTGAACCTTGCCCTTGGGAGCTGCTTCCTCTAGGGACAACTTAATTCATTCAACACCTCTAACCACTTGAGTTCTTGCTTGGTCTACAGGGCATCTATAATTATTCATATACTTTCTCCATTAATATGATAACCTTTCATTTTAAATCTTGGAACTCTTCTCCTTACTCACTCTTTTATTTTATTCTTTTTCCCTTTTCTTAATTCTGTGGCTTTTCTGCAAGAACATAGACCTAATACACAAGGGAAACATAGAATTATGCTGACATAAGCCTCCTGATATTTGGGCTAATGAATCTCCTTAATGCCATACGTATTATTATTCCTCCTTTGAGTTGTTCTTATTTTTCTATATTTTATTGAATACACACACACACACACACACACACACACACACACACACACACACATGTTTAAAGCACAATGACTCCTTAGGTAAGATTCACTGTACTGCTGTGTGAACATAAAATGTATGGTTGACCGAGGCTCATTGTGTAATAGACTACCAGGGCAAATAGAACAGAAAATTGCTCAGCTTTAGAAAGCTTTAAATTTTCCTATTTAGAAAAATGTTTGTTTCACACTTTGAAACAACCAGGGCTGTATGTGATTACTGTTTTATTTCTCAATCCTTAGGAAGGTTTATTGACAGAAAGTCAATGAATTATTGTGTAACATGATTATACGTAAAGAGAAAAGCAGAGGCCTAATGCTGAACTGTTCTTCAGGGAGGATTCACAGAGAAAGTATTTAGGGAACAGTTAGAGCACCAACCAAAGAGAGAGTTTCAAAGGACAGGATGGTGGAGAGTAGTGTTTATCATGGAAGAAATGTCAAGGGGAAAAGGGAAGAGAAGAGCTTTTAGGGTTTTATCAGCATCCTGGAAGTTAGAAATATTCTTTTGTTTGTTGGTTGAAATGTCTTTAGAGATTTTTCTGGTTTTAGAATTCTAATCATATTTTTGCCTTTTGGGTACTTTAAAGTATAATAGATCTAGTGAATCTTATAGTGTTATAATTAAACTAAAATGGGGAAATGTTTTACTTAGAACTTTTAAGTATTTTTTTTAAGTTACATCTATAATTTTTGAGACAGGGTCCCACTAAGTAACCCAGGTAGGCCTCAGGCCTGTGGCTCTCCTGCCTCTCCCTCCGAACTGCTAAGATTATATGTGTTCTACCATTCACAGCCATTCATTCTGAAAAAAAAAATCTAGAGGGGAAAAAAGCAAAATTATTGAGAAAAACAATAGACTCTATTTACTATCATAAATAGAAACCACAGTAATTTTTATCATTGTGATAAAATATATAATAACTCAAATTTATAGTTTTAAATCTTTTAAAACCATTCATTCATTCATTCATTCATTCATTCATTCATTCATTCATTTGTGTGTGTTTTTGTATGTGCACAATATACCATGGTGCAAATGTGGAGGTCAGAGGACAGCTTGTGGGAGTTGGCTCTCTCCTTCCAGCATGTGAGTTCCAATGATTGAACCTACATCATGAGGCTTGTTGAGCCATCTTACTGTCTCCAATTTTAAAACTTTTTGAATGTACCTTTCAATAGCATTAAGTATATCCACCTTATTGTGTGACCATCATCAATACTTATTCCCAAAACCTTTCCGTTCGTCCATATTGAAACTCTAAACTGATTAAACAGCTCCTCATTCTTCATTCTCTCTGATCCTTTCGGATGAACTTGACGACTCTTCTGAGTGAATCACACTGTATTTGTCTGTTTTTTGGATTTGGTTTATTTGACTTAGCATGTTTTCAGGGTTCATTTATGTAATAACGTATCAGAATTCCATTTCTCTTCAAAGCCAACAACCCTATTGTATGAATATATAAATTTTGTATATTTGTTCATCGAAATAGACATTTGGTTTCTTTTGGCTATTATTATCTATCTCTGTCTATCTATCTATCTATCTATCTATCTATCTATCTATCTACCTACCTACCTATCATCTATTTATTTTACTGTTTGACCATACTGAATTTTCATCTCCTCTCCTTAGAGTTTAGTTAAATTCTCCCTATTC
Source organism: Peromyscus aztecus (assembly GCA_902168405.1). NCBI lineage: Eukaryota > Metazoa > Chordata > Mammalia > Rodentia > Cricetidae > Peromyscus > Peromyscus aztecus. The sequence goes on from CABHPQ010162626.1 coordinate 18,310, forward strand.
TGCTTTTCAGTTCTGTTCATCTAGGAAATTTTATGGGAGTAACTTGGAGAGATGAGTAAAGGGCATATTCTCTGCTGAAAGTAGAAAATAGCACCATCCTTTTCTTATGATTGGAGAAGCTTTAGAATAGAGTCTTAAAAGAAGATGAAGATTTAATCCCAGCACGCAGGAGGCAGAGGCAGGTGGATCTCTGTGAGTTCGAGGTTAGCCTGGGCTACAGAGTGAGTTCCAGGAAAGGCGCAAAGCTACACAGAGAAACCCTGTCTCGAAAAACAAAACAAAACAAACAAAAAAAGATGATGATACTTATCTAGGATAAGGCTTTTGGACAAGAGAAAGACTTTGTTACTTTGGTAGATACATGACCTTAGAAACCTACATGGTTTGTTTTAATCATTTCCTTACCTATAAAATATGGAAATAATACCTGTCTCATGGGTTTGTTACAGGAATTAAATGTGATTTCTTCACAGGAGGAAATAAAATGAAGTGTCTTGATGTATGTTCTTTTTCTTGTATCATTGAAATAAATGGCTTGTTCTTTTACAAATTTAAGCTTAATGCCTGGGGTTGCAAAATTTAAGATACAGATAGAGGCAGAATCATTCAGGGAAATGGGAATGGTATAGCAAGAAACAGTGGTCACCTTCTAGAGATGCTGATTTGGGATACAAGAAGAGACTATGAGAATAAGCCAGAAGGATTGTTAATTCAAGGCCAGACTACATTACATGGAAAAACCCTGTTTGGGTTATGAGCCAATTCCAACCCAGTTTAGAGAAGAAGAAAGGGAAGTTTAACAAGACTGAGTAATTCTAGTCTTACATAAATAGTAAGTGGCAAAGTTGGCATTTGATCTCAAACACTTCAATTTAACTATACTTTAGCAACTAAACAAAAACAAAATTTTTGATGTCTTGATAATTATTCAGATTACTTGAATTAATATTAAATACATTTACACAAAATATATTATGAAGTTTTCATTGACTAAGATATAAAAGAATAAGTAGAAAATTTGCAATGAGAAAGGGTCACTAAATTAATATTGATTTCTCTCTAAGCAGAGCAAAACTAAAGAACAACTCACATATTTACAAAGAGATGCAGCATAAGCCATTGGATGATTTGAGATCAAAGATATTGGGATTAAACCTGGAAAGGATGATATGCTGTCACTTATTACTACATTTTATAATTAATAACATTAAAATTCTGCCTTAGTAATACTTCATTGTTTCTTGTACATACATTTGGCGAGCATCAGCCTTATGCTGAAGAGTGCAAAGGTTTGCAGCTGAAGAAGCGCACAATCTCCAACTTTTGAGAGTTGTAGTATGGTGATGGGAATGGATAAGCACGCACTATAATAAACCATGGGGTCACAGGGCCAGAGCTGTTGGTCCCTAACATAAAGGTAGAGAAAGGTGAGCTGGTGTGGGGAGACTCAGGTTAAAACTCACTGGTCTGCGGCTCAAGTGGAAATGATTAAAAAGCATAAGAATTTATAAAGGCAAAAGCCCAATAAAAGCATAGATAAAGCTTTGAATAATATGATATTAAAAGGGTCTATGTTTTCACTATATAAAACATCTTTATGAGCATATAATATTTAAACTCAAATCTTTTAGACTGGAATTCAAGAGGGGAAGTTTGAAAAACACACAGTAAATACTCTTATCAGTGAAGAAATAAACAGCTCTCCCAAATCTACTGATAGCGTCAACAATAGAAGAAATTCAAATTAGTACAAAATAAAAGTGTGTGTGTGTGTGTGTGTGTGTGTGTGTGTGTGTGTGTGTGTTTGTGTTTGTAAGAATGGGTGTATGTGTAAGTGCATGTGTGCAGAGGCCAGGTCAATCCTAGATGTCAGTACTCAGGCACTGTCCACCTTCTGTTTTTCATTTCTATTTTTAAATTAAAGTGCTTTTTAGGTCATAGGGGCATGAAAGAAAGAGCACTCATGTAAACTGCAATAACCAGAGACTGTTGGTAATGCAAACAAGAATTTAAAGCCTTCAAAGACACTGCCATGAGTATAAACTTTTAAACTCTGGCAAATTTATAAGTGCCCCACTTTCCAGAAAAGTTTTAGTTTCTTTTCTCTATTTTGATTTATAAGTATTTGTTCAAATATACTAATGACACTCTTGTTTTCTGATACTTTAGAAGTTGTATCTCTCTATGTGAAGACTCCTTTCACGGCATCCTGTGGAACTAAATTTTACATGGATCACCATTTGCGCCACAATTATGAGTATATGAATATAGTTACAGTCATAGTTAAATGTTATGTTAAACAGAACAAACTACCTGCAAACCCATGTCTCACAAGTAAAAAAAATATATACATATATTAAATATACGTATTTACTAATACTCACTGATATACAATAGTGTTTTATTTCTCGGTGGTACTTGGGTTTAAACCCACAACTTCACCTGTGATAGGCAAGTGCTGCATCACTGTGATTAATTCTCAGCCTTTAAAATCTAGTGTTTTGGTTTAGGTGCAGGCCATGCCAGGCAGAAGAACAGGTGACTTGGAAGCCTTCCCCACCCTCAGTTAGGATCCCGAGACCCACCCCCCTAACACATTTTCCAGTCCCACCACCTGCAGCTGCTGCCATGCCTGTGTCCTCACCTTATTCACATAGAATGGCAGGAAATAGTTGAACTGAGGATTGAGATCAATAGAAACTGCTGTTTTTTGTTTTTTGGTTTTTTTTTTGTTTTTTTTTGTTTTTTTTTTTGTTTTTTTACAAAATCTCAATCTTTTGATTTTACCAATAAAGACTTGGGAGTCAGATGCTGGGGTGAAAGCCCGCTAGCTCAGAGAGGCAGAGAAAGCACCCAGCTGACTTTCCTCCTCAGCCTACATCCCAGAAACCTCCCCTTCTCTTCTGAAATCTCAAATAAAAAAAAAAAAAACCTCAAACTGAGTGTCCCTCCCTCCTTCTTCCTGCTGTCTATTTGTTCTCCTGACTCCCTCTTACTCTCCATGGTTTTTTCTTAATAATCCTATGTTCACTTCCTGTCACCTGGTTGCTTGCTCTGCCTCTTGACCTATTATTGACTTTATTTAATCCTGTTTACAGTAAGCAGAAAGCTCTTGGATTAAAGGTGTGTGCTAGGGCTGATATATTCTACAACTAGAAATAGGTTTTTCCAGTAAATAACACAAGGATCACAGTGTGATCAAATATCCAAAAGTTTCACAGTGTGATTAAATATCCTGCAGCAAGAAACAAAGAGAACACTAAGATCAACACTTAATATATGGGACCTCATGAAACTGAAAAACTTCTACATGGCAAAGTGCATTGTCAGTAGGACAAAATGGGAAAAGATTTTCACCAACTCCACATCTGACAGAGGGTTAATATCCAAAATAGATAAAGAACTCAAGAAACTAGGCATAAGCACCAAATAACCAAATTTTAAAAAATGGGGTGCAGATCTAAACAGAATTCTCAACAGAGGAATCTCAAATGGACAAGATACACTTAAAGAAATGTTCAACATCATTAGCCATCAAGGAAATGCAAATCAAAAGCACCTTGAGATTCCATCTTACACCTGTCAGAATGGCTAAGATAAACACAAGAGACAGCTCATGCTGGCAAGGATGTGGAGTAAGGAGAACACTCCTCCATTACTGGTGGGAGTGCAAACTTGTACACTTTGGAAATCAACATTGCAGGTTCTTAGAAATTTGGGAATCGATCTGCATTAAGTTCCAACTATAGTCCTGTTCATATACCCAAAGAAAGCTTCATCCTACCACAAGGACACTTGCTCAACCATAATCATAGCAGCTTTATTTGTAATAGCCAGACACTGGAAACAACCTATATGTTCCACAATCAAAGAATAGATAAAGAAAATGTTGTACATTTACACAATAGAGTATTACTCAGCCATTAAAAAAAATGACATCATGAAGTTTGCTCGCAAATGGATGGAACTAGAAAAGATCATTCTGAGTGAGGTAATCCTGACCCAGAAAGACAAACATGGTATGTACTCTATAAGTAGATATTAACTGTAAAGTAAAGGATAACCATGCTATAGTCCACAGACCCAGAGAAGCTAGGTAATGAGGGCCCAAGGGGGGATTCATGGCTCTCCCTGGGAAGGGTAAATAGAATAGATTTTGAGGTTGGACTGGGGGCAGATGGGGATGGGAACAGAGGGATCAATCAGGCTGGGGGAGGGCTGGAGTGAGAGTACTGGGAGAGAGGACTGAAATTGTGGGGGCATTTCAGGGGCAATGTAGAAACCTAGTGTAATGGAATCTATGAGCAAAGACTCCTAATAATGGGGGATATGGAGCCAGCCATCTTCCGTAACCAAGCAAGGCTTCCAGTGGACGAATTGGAACACCAACCCAGCCACAAAACTTTCAACCTACAATTTGTCCTGTCTGTGAGATGTGCTGGGGTAATGATGGTGTAGAAATTGTGGGAGTGGCCAACCAATGGCTGGTACAACTTGAGGTCCATGCCACAAGCATGGGGGAGACATAGCCCACATCTGACACTGCCTGGAGGCCCAGGACCCAGAGGCTTGATAGCCCAAAGACCTAGGATAGAAGCAAACACGACTGGAAAAAAATAAATGAAAATAGTTCCTAATGATACTCTGCTATACCTGTAGACCGGGGCCTGGCACAATCATCTTAAGAGAGACTTCGTCCAGCAACTGAGGGGAGCAGATGCAGAGACCCATAGCCAAGCATTAGGTGGAGTTCACAGAATCTTGTGTAAGAGGGGGAGGAAGGATTGTAGGAGCTAGAGTGGTCAAGGACACCACAAGAAATCCTAGAATCAACTAAGCAGGGCTCATAGGGAGTCAGAGAGACTGGAGTGACAATCAGGGAGCCTGTATAGGTCTGACCTAGGTCCTCTGTATGTATGTTATGGTTGTGTAGCTTGGTGTTCTTGTGGGACTCCTAGCAGTAGGAGCGGAGCTGTCTCTGACTCAGTTGCCTGCTTTGGGACCCTTCCCTCCTACTGGATTGCATCGTCCAGCCTTGATAGGAGGGTTTGAACCTAGTCTTATTGCAACTTGATATGCATGTTTAGTTGATGTGCCTGAGAGGACTTCTCTTTTCCGAAGGGAAACAGAGAAGTGGATCTGGGGGAGAGGGGAGGTGGGGTGGGAACTGGGAGGACAGGGAAGGGGAAACTGTGCTCAGGTTGTAATATATGAGAGAAGAATAAATAAAGAAATCTCGTGGGTTTGATTTGGTTATAATAAAGACAGCATCATTTATTTTTTTTGAAAAAGAAAAATGAACTTTTAGGAAAGCTTCAATATAGGCCTGAATGTGCTAGAATGGTGCAGAAGGTCTAAATTTGGTGGAGCTACTGACTTCCCAAAAGGGATTTTTTTTTTTGCTTTTTTTTGTGATAGTATCTTGGCTGTGTATCCTAGGATGGCCTTGGGCCTGTGATCTTGCCTCAGCCTCTCAAGTAGTGGGACCACAAGTGTGCACCACCATCCCTGGCTCTGAAAATAAAATCTTTCAAGCTAATGCTGCCTTTACTAGCTTTGGGCAAGCCAGGAGAAATAAAATCAATATAAAAAATTAGCCCAGTTGGGATCATTTATAATGGGGAAAACAGGCCAATAAAAAAAAAAACAACAGTTAAAGCAGCTGGTTTAAGAAATTGTTCACAGATGCCGCTGGGCAGTGGTGGCACACACCTTAATCCCAGCACTCGGGAGGCAGAGGCAGGCAGATCTCTGTGAGTTTGAAGCCAGCCTGGTCTACAGAGCAAGTTCCAAGATAGGATCCAAAGCTACACAGAGAAACCCTGTCTTAAAAAAATAAAAAAAGAAAAAAGGAGAAATTGTTCACAGAAAAATATATGCAATAAAAAAGACACACTGTGTTTTAAAATTTAATAATGAAAGGCTTAAAAAAGATGATGAATATATTTTAAAATGTTTGTGGTTATCATTAAGAAAACGCAAAGCATACTGCCAAACAACATAAAAGTATTCTTTCATTCATAGGCTTAAAATTTCTTGAAAATTTAAAAAGTTTTAATGGAGCAGGTAGCTGCAGTCATTCAAACCTCCCTTCTAGTTTGAGAAAACCCATAGATAAAGGAGCTAATGAGAAAGGGAGCTAAAATGTTTCCAAGGCACTTTTAAACAGAGGCATTCTTTGTCAAAGACAGGACACCTTAGTACTTGCCATCAAGTACATACATGAGTTGTCAGCTTCCTGAAAGCTAAAGTACCATGAATATTTGTCACTTATCTGAAATACCAAGAAAGGTATCAAGGCTTTAAATTTTATAATAGATAACCATAAATCACAAATGGTCTTATAACTATTGATCAAATAAGAATACAAAATATGTTTTGGAACATTTTCTATTTTATGTACTAAAATATGTAGACATATAAAAAGATACTCATAAAGCTACTTTTAATTTAAATATGCATTAGAGAAAATAGCAACTTTTATAAAATTGACTCTGCATAGTAAAAATATTAGTTTTAGATTCCTGTTTAAGGTGAGGATTTTTATTGCTATGAAGGGAATAGTAATAAATATTTAAGCTCGTCTCTGTGCAAACACTATATACGGAGCTAACTGCATAATTCTATGGAGTGTTAGGAGTGAACATCTTGAACAGATTTTTTCCCAATTTCAGAAACCTAGCTTCTCAAAATATGATACTTATAAGAACATTAGATACAGATACAAATTTAATAAATAAAAGATGACAGAGTAGCAAAAATAATTACCATGAATTTTTTTTGCGGGGGGGCATGTTGACAAATTCTGTTCTGGAGCTTGACAAGTAGGTCAGGGTAGCTGACCAGTGAGTCCCTGGGGTTTTAAGTGTGTATTACCATACCTGATTTTTAAAAACCAATTTCTATGGGTCAAAATCAGGTCTCATTCTTCATGTCAAGCACTTTATTGATTGAGCAAACTCTTCAGCCACGGTAACCAAAATATTAAAATACCGACTGTGTTTATCAGCTATAGGAGATTTCTGATGGAGTCTTCAGGGTCTTATGTATAGAGTCATATCATCTTCACATACGGGTACCTTGATGTCTTTCTTTCTTACTTGTATCCTCTATGTGTCCTTCCCTTGTTTTATTGCTCTAGATAAGACTTCAAGTACTGTGCTGAACAGGAAGGGGCATAGTGGACATCGTTATTTTGTTCCTGGTTTTTAGTGGAAATGCTGTGTATTTCTCTCTGTTTAGGATGTTGGCTGTGGGCTTTCTTTGCCTCTCTAATGCTGATATATGACCCCTGTTTCCCTAGACCCTCAGGACTTTTATCATAAAGGGGTGTTAGATTTTGTCAAAGGCCTTTTTTTTTTTGGTATTCAATATGATGATAATGTGGTTTATGTCCTGGAATGTATTTATGTGGTGATTACATCTATTTATTTATGCATGTAGAATCATTTCTGCATCTCTGGGATGAAGCTTACTTGATCATGGTGGATAATTTTTTCGATATGTCTTGAATTCAGTTTGCAAGCATTTTATTGAGAATTTTTCTATGTGTGTTCATCAGAGACATTGTCTATAATTTTCTTTCTTTGTTGGCTCTTTGGCTTTGCTATTAGAGTGATAATGCCTTTGTAACAATTAACTTGGAAATGCTCTTTTCTTTTATATTTTGTAGATATTTTTAGGAGTATTGGCATTAGTTCTTGGTCTGGTAGAAATCTCTGCTAGTCTATTCCTAGGGATTTTGTTGTTGGAAATTTTAATTACTGCTTCTCACTCACTGGATGTTATAGGACTATTTAAATTATTTACTTCATTTTGATTTAACATAGGTAGGTCATATATATCCAGAAAACCATCCATTTCTTTTAGACTTTCCAGTTTCGTGGAATATTGATTTCTAAATTTTGTCCTTAGGATTTGCTGAATTTCCACAGTGTTTGTTCTAAAGTTTTCATTTTCATCTCTAACTTTATTAACTTGTTTCTTCACCTTCTTTTGGTTAATATGTTTAATTGTCAATATTACTAATCTTTTCCAAGAACTAACTCTTTGCTTCTTTGTATTATTTTTTGTTTCCTTTTCATTAATTTTATCCCCTGTAATGATTAACTCTCACTGTCTACTTACTATCTTTTGGATGTTATCTCTTCTTGTTTTTCCATGGTCTTCAGGTGCATCATTATTTATTTGAAATCTGTAGTTTCTTTTTTTTTTTTTTTTTTTGATGTAGGCCTCTTTTATATTTCCTCTTAGAAATTCTTTCATTGAGTTCCAAAGTATGTTGGTATGTTGTATTTCCATTTTAATTCAACTCTAGAAATTGTAAAATTTCCTTCTTGAATTTCTTTCTCAATTGACTAGAGTTACAGTAGTACGTTTCTTAGTTTCTGTGCATTTGTGGACTCTGTGGCCACTTTGCTGTTGACAGCTAGCATTATGGTATTGTGGTTCAACGGAATGCAGAATGACATTTCTGTTTTCCTGTGTTTGTTGAGAATTCCTTTATGTCCTTGTGTGTGGTCAATTTTGAAGACAGTTTCATGGGCTGCTGAGAAAAATATGTGCTCTTTAGAGTTTGTCAAAATGTTCCATAGATAAATGTTAGATCCATTTGATTTATGATGTCACTTAATTCCAGAGATTCCATTTTTATTTTTTCCAGATGACCTGTCTATTTGCAAGAATGGAGTATTAAAAAAATTACTATCACTATGTTGGTGTCAAATCTGTAGTTTTAGATCTAAGTGTTTCTTGTGTGAAATTGGATGTTCCTATCTTTAATGCATATACACTTCAGATATAATATTCTGTTAGAATTTTCTTTTAATGAGTATTCATTGTACTTCCTATCTCTTCTGGCTAGTTTTTTGGTAGGAATCCTGTTTTATCAGATATTAGCATGTTATATCCTATTATCATCTCTTAGTTCCATTTTTTGAATACTGTTTGCTGTCATTTTACTGTAAGATGTTGTTTGTCCTTGATAGTAGGGCATGTTTTTTTGAGATATCAAAAAGATTGATCTTGTTTCCTAATCCAGTATGTTAGTCTGTGTCTCTTTATTGGTGAGTTGAGATCATTATAAAGATATATTATCGAATGATGTATATTAATATATGTCATTTTGTTGCTTTTGTGTTATTTTATTAAACACCTTTTGATTAAGTGTTCTGGAATTATTTATCCTCTGTGCTTTTTTAGACATGTTTAGTATTCTTTTCAGACCTAAGTATTTCTTCCAGTATCCATGCTAGAGCTGGTTCACTGCCTGTAGATCCCTAACTCTGTTTTTATCATGTAGAAATTTCCTTTCCCTTTGAGTATGACAGATAGTTTTTGAGGGTATAATAGTCTGGACTCACACATATGGTCTTTAATAACTTGTAGAACACCATTCTAAGTTTCTGACTTTCATAGTCTCCACTGAAAAACCGTGTGATATTCTGATGGGCATACTTTTGTGTAGCACTGTATCTTTTTGTTTTTGCTGATTTCAGTGTCTTTGTTGTTATTGTTGTGCTGCATGTTTAGTGTTTTTACTAAAAACATGGGGAGTTTCTCTTTGGTCCTTTTTACTTGGTGATCTATACACCTTTTAGCCTTGATAGGTATCTCTTTCCTTAGATTAGGGAGTTTTTCTTCTATGATTTTGTTGAAAATATTTTCTGTGTCTTTGACCTGGGTCTCTTCTCCTTTTTTTCTGTTCCTGTTATTTATGTTTGTGCTATACATGTTTCTGTATGGTTTTTGTTTTGTTTTGTTTTTTTTGATTCAAAATTTTCTTTAATTGAATGATCCAATTCTTATACCTTGATTTCAAAACCTGTTATATTTTTCACTTTGTTCAGTCTTATTGGTGGAGCTTTCCTTTGAATTTTCTGTTTGAATTACTGAATTTTTCATTGCAAGTTTTATTTCATTTTGTCTTTTTTTTTTAGAGAGTCTGTTTATTACATTGTTTTTGTATCTTGAATTACTTCATTATTTCTTTCAATAGTTTGTGTTTTTGTAGTTTTTTTTTTTTTTTTTTTTTTTTTTTGGTTTTTCGAGACAGGGTTTCTCTGTGTAGCTTTGCGCCTTTCCTGGATCTCACTCTGTAGACCAGGCTGGCCTCGAACTCACAAAGATCCACTGGCTCTGCCTCCCAAGTGCTGGGATTAAAGGCGTGTGCCACCACCGCCTGGCTGTGTTTTTGTAGTCTTTATACCAGCATTTATTCATATCCTCTTTGAGTTCCTTGATCATGTTTATTATTGCTATTTTGAAAGTTGCTTTTCTCAAGTTGATTTTACTATGAGAGTGCTAATTTTGGTAGAAACCCATTGTCTTGGTTCCCTGTGAGGTTTATATTTTAGAGGTGGACCTTGCCACCTGGAGTTAGTAGCCCGGTAGTGTTATTTGGTAGTGAAATCTTGTCTTTTTGTTGAGTGGGTGTTTGGATCACTGTTTCCTATTACCTGAACTTGTTAGATGGAAGACCAGCAGAATGACGTACTCTTGGGGAAATTAAAGTGTTGATGCTTGAATGGGGTGTCAGAAGTTGTCCCTGCTTAGCCTGGTCTAGGTGAACTGACCCCAGAAATAGACCTTCTGTAGAGTTACAGGATTCTCATGGCCAATCGACAGAGTCTTGAGGAGTTTCTCAGGACTTCTTAGGCAGAATAAGTGGGTAGAGCAGAGACTTGTGTTCCAGCCTGGCCATAGGGCTCCTGAGTAGGCTCATAGGACACAAGGTCACTGGGTAGGTCACAGTCATGCTGAAGTAGGTCACATAAATCTGGGGTCCCTATGTGGAGTGGTAGAGAGGAAGCATCAGACAGCAGATAAGGGACATATGGCTTTAGGATGTAGGAGCAGATAGAGTTGCCCATGTGAGAGAAAAAAAATTAAAAAAAAATTATAGCATATCTTTTCTTGAGTCACCAAACAGCTCCCAAATCATGACACAGAGACATTGTTATTTATGAATGCCGGAGCTTAACTTATGCTTGTCCCATTAGCTCTTATAACTAAATTAACCTCTTTCTCTTCATCTACATTTTGCCTTTCTTTCCTTCTGTATGTTCTACTCCCTGCTTGCTTGCTCTGTATCTGGCTGACTGGTGGCTGCCTGCCAGCTGGCTTTCATCCTCTTCTCTTCTTTGCTCTACTTATCTTCTCTGCCTTCCAGCCCCTCCTATCCCTCTATTGCCTACCTATTGGCTGCTCAGCTTTTTATTAGACCAATCAGGTACCTTAGGCACGCAAGGGGAAACAAATGCAACACATCTTTACATAATTAAACAAGTACAGCATAAACAAATGTAACACACCTTTACATTATTATACAAATGCAGCATAAACAAATATAACACACCTTTACATAGTTAAAGCAATATTACACAACATAAACATATGTAACATATCTTTGCCTAATTAAACTAATATCTCACAACAAAGAATGACAGCTGATGGTTAAAATTTCATGCACATTTACATTGCTCTTAACTTTTCTCAGATCAGTGTGTGAACATGCCCATTTCATCTGCTTGGTCCCCAAGTCCACTTATAACACCTTGCTTATGAAATTTCCCTTTGTACTATAGCGTGTGACTTTTGGGAACTGAGAGATCTAAGATTAGCTCCACAGAATGAATTTCCTTAAACTGAAATTTGAAAAGAGACGATGATAAAATTATATAATGAGTAATTGATTTTATGTGAATATAGTAGCTATGGATACATATATAATCTTTACAATCATGCTTTAATTACTGTAGATATGCAACAGACATGAACTGACATGAATGAACTTTCAGTCCACCTTGAGAGGATAAACAATGGATTCAGATGTTCTATGTTCAGAAGAATCTAGCAACTTAATCCCTTAAAAAAGGAGACTACTTTGAATTTAATTGCAAAATTTGGGACTATATTCTTCTGGATATGAAATTAATATCATTATTATGAAAAACAAGTATCATTGAATGCTTATACACTGAATTCAATTATTTTAAAGAATCAAGAAATATGGTTGTGTCCCTAGGAAATTTATAATATAAGTAGACAGGCCTTCCATTTTTTTCCAGAAAACATTTATTGAACCTTACATGTATAATTTAAAAATCCTGTCTTAGGAGAAAGTTACGGCATAAGCAAGATATAAGACATATGCATGAATATTATGAAACAAGTTTTTGAGTGATAAATTTTGTGTTTAGAGGTCACCTTCATAAAAACAAGTAAGGTTTAAGGGAAGGATTAGGAATTGGGTTCAAGGAAGGTGGGGAATTTTCATTTAGAAGATAAGACTTAAATTCACCTTTAGAAAGAAAAGAAGGAGACAGGAGAGTTGGCTTAACAGTTTAGAGGGCTTGCTGCTCTTGAAGAGGATCAGGAGTTTGGATCCCAGCATCCACATCAAAAATGCTTATAATGGAAGCTCTAGGGGACATGTGACATCTTCTGACCTCTGTGGACACCTGCACTCATATGCACACCCCCTATAGACACAAAATTAAGAATATAATGAATCTTTGAAAAGGAAATGAACATAGGAAAGAAGGACTGGCAAGATGGCTCAGTGGTAAGAGCATATGCTGCCAAGCCCGACAACCCAAGTTGCAATTCCAAAATACACATGTTGGAAGGAGTGAATCAGTTATCCTCTGGCCTAAACACACACACACACACACACACACACACACACACACACACACACACA
>CABHPQ010162626.1:31022-66315 GCA_902168405.1 Peromyscus aztecus
ACACACACACACACACACACACACACACACACACACACACACACACAAATAAATAGATAAAAGTAATCACACATACAAATAAAAAGGAACAGGAAAAAGAAAAGTAAGGAAAAGAGCTTGGTGGCTTCTATGGTAAGGACGCATCTGAAGAGGACTTATAAGTTTATGACCTAACATAACAGAACTGATATACAATTCACAGTCAGTTTTCAGAGACATAAATGTTTATGTAAATATTTCTATGAATATAGAATTGTATAACTCTTATTTAAGTTACAAGAATTCTTAATCCAGTGAAATAATCTATGGTCCTTCAGAAATAATCCTGAATAATAAAAGGACTGCTGGAGGTGTCACTATCCCTGATTTCAGATTGTGCCATAAGGCTGTCTTAATAAAAACAGCATGGTATTGGCGCAAAAGCAGACACATTGATCAGTGTAAATGAACTGAAAACCTAGACATACATTGACACACCTATAGACACCTGATTTTTGATTTAAAAAATCCAGAAATATACAGTGGAAAAAAGAAAGCATTTTCAACAAATGTTGCTAGTCTAACTGGATGTTGGCAAACAGAAGAATGCAAATAGGTTCATATCTGTCACCCAGCACAAAGCTCAAGTCCAAGAGGATCACAGACCTCAACACAAAACCAGATACACTGAACCTAATAGAAAAGAAAGGATAGTCTTGGCTTGGTGGCAATGTTGTTCTGAATGCTTTTGGTAACCAGAACAAGTAAATGAATCAGGTAGGAATCCTAGGACATTCTTTCATTTTAAATGACTTAAGCTTTTTAGATATTAAAGTGAATTCCACCCCCATCATTTCCTAAATGATGCTATTTAGAGATGTATAGGCTTATAATGTCACGTGTGATCCGAATTGTCCCCCACTTGCTAGAAATCTGTGAGCTTGAAGTGAGAGCACATCCAGGGAAGAATCGCCGCATTGTATGTGTGTGTGTGTCAGTGTCTGTGTTCACATGTGTGTGCAAGCTCTCTATGCATTCTTTACTTGGCTTTTGTCTTCTTCAGACTTATTTCTGAGAAATAAAATTCCATGTAGTTTGATTGTATGGTTTGATAGCATTATGAATGATAAACACAATCAGGTTCATTATCACACCTATTACATCACTTTACATAGTAGCCTTTAAAATTATTTTCTCTAACCAGATCTCAATACTGTTTGTTAACTGTGGTTACCACACTGAACATTAGATCTACAGAATGGAATCGTCTATAACTGTGTATCCTCTGACCAGTATCTCACCATGCCTCCTACACCTCAGCCACTGTGATTCTTTCTGTTTCTCTGAGTCTGGCCTAGAAGGGTCAGATAGTTGGAAATCAGACCTGGAAAATGCTAGGCCAGTGCCCTATCCCTTATTCACACTTCTAGCTCTTGGCATTTGAAATATTTCACATATATTGTAATCAAAAAAGTATTTTTCTAACTTACTCTATTGAGCAGAATTCCTCTCAGTTTAATCTTGGTTCCTTCCAATGGCAGGGGTTTTCTCTTTCTGTTTTGCTTTCTGGCTAAATATTATTCTATTTTATCTATCTGTCTATATTGATACATACCATATATACATATCTATCATTGTCTTTTTTCTGTTGGTACAACCATGTACACTTAGTTATTTCTGTATTTTGGTTATTAACAATACACGGCAATGAACATGGGCATTCAGGGAATCTTAGAGACCTCATGAAAGAATACCAGTTTTTTAGGGCTCATAAGAGACAGTTGCTTCTGCCAGGTGTCAGTCCTCTTCTGTATAATACACACTTTACCTACATCCTACAGTAATTTTTTTTGAGAATATGATTTTTTAAAGTTGTCATATCGTTTATTACCTATGACCTGATATCGTAGCCACTTAGGACAAATATATAAAAATTTTGGAATCTTGATAAAACATTTATAATTGGATATTGACCATGAAAGATTACCACTAGGTAATTAATCAGCTCTCAGAGGGTCCCATAAATCTTGTGTGTAGAACTCATGCTTGCTTGCTCTATTGTTCATGTACAAGATGTCTTCCCCAAATGTACTTAAGTTGCCTAAGGTCAGAAACTATAGTGTTAATGCAGAAGTACCACAGAACTATCAAACATGTGGTTTAGAAACGGTGTCAGGTCTAAAAAATGTCTAATATACTTTTGTTCCCATGCATACTTTATTTTTTTAATTAATTTATTTTGATTATACATACTCCTTTTAAAATGGCAATCTATTAGAAGTAACAGGAAACATCTTACTTTACTGGCTTTTCTAGAGAAACATTGACACTTAAAGTATTTTGTTATAGGCTAGTAGGTAGAATATAAGTGTTTATTTCAGTTATGTTCTTTGAAAAAAGCACATTAACTATGTTTGTTTGTTTACCTAATTAACTTAAAAATAAGTTTGAAAAACTTGAACCCAAGTTTGACCTTAAAATATGACCATTACTTAACAAAAGCTTCAAAAATTGTCTTTGGAAGGAATCTTAACTTATTTCTGCCTATCATTATTTTTGTTTAAAATTACTTAAGAAACTAATTGATATTGAGACAGATTATTTAAAACCACAATGTGGCAAAACTGAATAATTTTTTTGTATCCTGTAGTCAAAGTCATTATAACCTTAGGGTTAAATTTCAATACTCTATCTCATTGTCCTTTTATCTATACACAAAAAGATTAAATGTGAAATTGTAACTAAGTAAAAATATTTAACTATGTGAATATGATATATAAATATATTTTTCCTCCAAGTAATAGCAGTATGATATCTGGAGCTCAGTAAAATGGAGACTGAACAAATATTATAACTTTAAAATACAGAGAAATTGAGACTCCTAAGGTCAGTTCAATAGAGAAAAGATTATTTTTCTTCTTTCATTTTCATGCTTCTGAAGTCTTCTGTCCTGTACCACAGAGAGAAATGAAGTCTTAGTACATTTGTAATAAGCATTTATTTTGAATATTTACAAATCAAAGCTTATTGCTGATATTTCACTATACTACTCAATTTGTTCTTGCATAGCCAATGCTGGTTGTTTGGAAAGAGAGAAAGGGGGGTTGTCTGCTTCCTTTGAATTTCACAGTCTTCATTCTGTGTGCCTAGTTTCATTTTTGTTTTTCAGGAGATGATTTTAGAACAAATCTTCCTGACTTTGTCTTCAGTCCAAAATCTCACTGTTATCAACTGCTGAGGTTCATGGAAGGTTTCTACCTGCACATTTACGCCTGTTTATATCTCACATTTAAAGACTTCTTCTGTGTTTACTATCACAAATACCATTGCCATTTATGTCCTTGCTCTTATATTGTTTTGTTGTAATTTTTAGGCCACTTTTATAGGAATGCCTTTCCTGTAATTAAAATGTCCGTAATCATCACAGCACTATTTGTAGGTAGGCTTAGGAAGCACTCATTCATTAGGTTCAACGCCTTCCTTATAAGTACATCTTTGCATTCGCCACTTAATAGATGCTAAAAAGAACAGGAATTCAATGGTATATTATTTTGTGGTACTAATTAACTTGCCGAGTGACATTTACCTTTCTTCCCTCCTTGGGTTATCCTTGAATCTGCCTTTCAATTTGCAACAAGAATGCCAGTTTTGAAATAACCATCTAAGCACAGAAAGATATGTTTTACTGGCTTTAAAAATGGCATGTGTGTGTTTTTTGTGGATGCAGAAGCCAGAGGTCCATGCCAGATGTTTTCCTCTATCATTCTCCACTTTGTTTCCTGAGACAGAGTCTGTTACTGAACCTACCACTAGTTGTCTAAATTGGCTAATAAGAAAGCACCTGGGGTACTGCTGTCCCTTCCTTCCAGTGCTGGGATTATGGGTGATCATTTCCGTGTCTGGCCTTTTACATGGATATCAGTGAGCCAGCTCTCCAGTCTTTGGCTTTGGTCTGTCACCGACCCCATCCATACATATGCAAGCAGATGTGAAGTTCGGTGAATTACATTAAGTACAGTGATGGGCTATGAAAAATATATCACACATAGGTCTTTGTCTTTAGACCTTATTAAAAATATGACAGATAAGATTAAACCTAGAGAAAGTGAAAGTGTTTAGAGAATTCAGGCAATTAAAATTGAAGCCTGAAAGGTTAGGAAAGGGGTGTAAGACCGTAAACATTGGATCATGGACCATTTCATGGAAGTTGTGATTTACTGAGCTTTGATGGATAGATAGGATTTGACCCATGGTGATGATAGTGGAGAAAGAAGGGCATGTGTTGCAGCATCAAAAATAGCAAGCAGTATTTTCTAAGTCTTTGTAGCTTGTCATCATATGAGGTAAGTATTTTATAGGTTTAATTCTGCTATCGTCTCTATTTTACTGATAGGGGACTGCAGTTCACAAAGCTTGAGTATATGTGAAATATTAGTAAAGGCAGTGGCATGGTATGAACCAAGATCTAGACGTAACAGCATGAACAAAGCGTGTGACCTTAAAATACAGAATTATTATTTATGAGTAGTTTGTGTTGGGTTTATGTTCAGCATAAGTGCAGTAGTTAAAAGGAATGACAAGTTTAATCAAAACCAGCCTCGGGGGCCATCAAATAGAGCCGGACATTCACCAGGAGTTTTTGAGCAGGAAACGGGATAGTGGTTTTAGATAGGTTGAAAGTAGAGTTCTTTTTTAAAAACATTGCTTGGCTTGGTAACCAGGTGGTGGATATTAAGGCAGTGACCGTATTAATCCATCATTCCTCTGTGAGGTTGTGAGGTGAATGCTGCCAATGTGGAGCTGAGTAAGAACAGAGGAATGACCATTGCTGTTGTGAAGGGAAGAACCTGGTTGACTCCCACTATGTGATCGCTCCCCTACCTTTAACTTAGTAGTTTAAATGATATACTGTTTTTTTTCTCAATATTGGAGCTAAGAATAGAATAGTATCATATCTTCTGCTTACATGTGAAATTCTATGCTGATTGTGCATCTTCGTGTACAGATTAATTTGTGTATATTTGATTTAACGCTCAAAGTAGCCTCCTGAGGTAGATAACAGTATCATATAGTTTAAAAATGAAGAAACTGATGTGAAGGTATAAAGCCTCTTGTTCAGTGTTACTAATTGGTGAATCAAAGATTTACTTAATGTTTGTGTGATGCTGAAGCCCATTATAGAATGAAAGTTGTGAAACAGACCTGAATTTTACCTTAAATATACTGCATTCCACTAGGTTGGAATGTTGGTGTTGCCCTCCTCAGATCTTAGAATCTCCTCAGTCGCATATTGTCTGATTCTTTCATAAGTTGATTTAATATAATTGACTTTTTCCATCTGACACTAACAAGCCAGCTTGTCCTTGAATGATGCTAGCATGCACTTACCAGCAGTAATCTGTGCCAGGCACAGATTTACCCATTTCACTTGCAATAATTATATTTAATTTTTTCAGCAACCTTACTAAGGTTATTATTTTATATAAGAAGAAACCGAGGCAGAGAATAATATAAATCCCAGGTCCAAACTTGGGATTTTAATTCACCAATTTGCCTTTGTAGCCTGAGTTTTTAACCATGAGACTGTGAGTCTTTTTGATAAACAAATGGTAGGTCTTCAAGTATTTTTACTTTTTTCAGTGAGTTTTTTTTCTTTAAAATCATATTTGCTTATGAATAATATCAGGCAAATTTGTTTTCAGTTCCCCATAGCTATTACCTTAAATAGTTTCAGTGCAACTGGGCTGAGTGGAGAATGATCTATGGTGGTCATACTTTCTGTTTTAAATGAGTTTATTAAAAATGTAGCAAAGCAAAAGTGAAAGAATAAGGAACCGGACAGCAGATAGACAGACATACAATCAGACCAGGGACTTAAACAACATCCAGCAGAAATAATGGGACTGTCCTGCTAAAACAGTCAAGTGGAGTTCCTGATTGAGAGTCTTGGGCAGAGAGCTTTCTCTCCACAGATGAACTTCTAGCCACCACAGGCATGTTACAGTGTGCATAGACAACAGGACTATCTGTTGGAAATGGTTTACTTAGGGATGTTTTCAAGGATGCAGTATTATCATTTAAAAATACTATTTAAAAAATACTGTTAGATGTTTGGCATGTTCCTTCCTCCTTGTTATAATGAGCAGCCTGCCCTAAACAAGGAATTTCAGGACAAGGTCTAAACATGCTTAAGTCTGAGACATGGGGCCCAGTTCTGTTCTCAGACCATCTTCAATAAGAGCAAGCAACGTGACATTTTACTAATTTAATTTAAATGATAAAATTTCTTTCATATCGATGGTTTTAATTCTCATGTTTCAGCTATTGGTGGTCCAGAAAATATTAATAAAAATTTTCAGAAATAGAGACCATCTTTTCTTAGTATCCCGAACTCATATGTTCAACTTTCTGAGAGGTATGTATGTATTAAAGAAGAGAAAACCAGCACACACATTTCTTGATACTCATTGTGTCTCAGACATCCACTGAAGGCTTTGGAATAAGGTTATGTTTCAGTGATAGTTAAGACCACCAGAAAAAGTTATTCCAAGGATCATTTTTTAACAGTAAAAAAATTGAAATTTAATCATTTCCTTTTTCTATTCTCAGCACTGGAATGGTGCTTTGTGAAATAAATCCACACATAAAAACATTGTGTATATGCATGATACTTTGGAACCTTATTACATTGTTCCTTGTCGGAAGGTTTGTCTGAGACATTTGAAGGTTTCCTAAGGCTGTTTTCTTTCTGTTTCATGAATGACTCACTCTTTCTAGGTCATTTCATTCTATAAATGTCACAGAGGAAAAATAAAGACTAAGTATGTGTCTTCCATTTCACTGGGTTACAATCAATCTACTTTGTTATTGCTTGGTAACTTTGATTCAAAGGGAAATTGTTTTGCTTGACAACCCTGAGTTCATTCACTCAGGAGGGACAATCATTATAATTTATCTGTAGGTTTATTTATTCTAAAATTTCATTGTTCACTGACCACTAATAAAGATAACTCTAATTTGCTTAGTTATTAATTTAAGCTTGCCTTAAAGTAAGTCCACTTTTCCTTTTAAAACATTTATATTAACTTATTGCAGCTATTATTTTACATAAATAATGTATGATAATCCAATTTGTGAAAACAATAAGGCAACAGATATATATTACTGTTAGGGAGCACAAATAGGTAGCAAGTTTCGGAGAGAAATTTAATAATTTTGTGTCAGGCCTCCAAAATGTTCACATTCCCTCCAGTACCATTAAAAATATGTTTTATCCTTTGACCTAGTGAATATTTTTATGGGAAATTATTTTAGGGAAGACGAAAATATATAAAATAGTGCATAAAAGATGCTGATTGTGTTGTTATTTATAAGATTAAAAGTAAAATAGAGAGTTTTAAAATATAGTATCTCTTATTGATTCAGTACCATTTAGCCATTAAATATTGTATTATAGAAAATACTGACCTGGGGGAATATATATATATTATATATATATATAATATATATATATATTAGTAGAGAAGAACTTAATGTAATTTTTAGTAAATATTAATTAAACATAAATAAATATTAAAATAGTTATTTCTGTATACAAAATTTTTATTGATTTTCTGTCTTTTGATCTTTTAGTTTTCCAGTGTGAATAGCTGTGAAGTATAAAAATTCAGTCAAATGTAATGACAATATCACGTAGAAAATTGTAACATCTTTTATTTTCTTTATTGTTTGACACATCACACAGTTTTACTAATGGAGCTAGCAGAATGATGATGAAATTAGAAAAATTCTGTTAAAATCTTGAGTTAAAAAGACTTGAGTTATATTGCAGTTTGTTGTTATAAATATACTGAAACATTGCCATTTCACGTAGGAGGCAGGTAAAGTTTTTTTTTTAGGCACTGGCACTTTATATGAACTGATATCTATGCTCTAGTCCACCTGTCTCATCAGGAAGCAATGATTATTTATTATAATAATTATCATTTTCATAAGAATGGTCAGTTTCTTCACATTAGGTATTTTTTCCAGATTTTTTGTTGCATACTATATATTTTTTGTGACTTATGCTTTCAAAACTAACCATATTCCATGTACACTAGAAAGTTAAGCTAGTTCCTCATCTTGCTTAGTTTGTAAAAATCACTTTGGACCAAACCATGATGATTAAGACAAAGATTGAGAAAAACTCCATTTTGTACTATGGTTTTTATCTGCCACCAAAGCTGACTTGAGAACTAATCTGTCAAAAGCAGTCTGTGTTAGCATTAGTTCAATATGAACGGAGAATGAAAACCTCAATCATATGAACATTAAGTGACATAGAAGACTCGTAAGATTAATTTTTAAAAGTAAAGGTAAACTAAAAGTAGGTTTTATTGTTTACCATGAAGCTAGAGCAGAAATACAAGTGAAGTATTAGAAAGCCCAAAATTTAAGGAATACTAGTCAGTGGAAAGAGAAGTATGCAAGAAACAAAGGTATTTGCTCAACTGTTATCGGAAATTATTTTCTTCTTTTCTAAGAAATGATGATGTCTATAAGTTTTATATTTATAAAGTGAATATGAGGAGACCATATTTTACAATATATTGTTTGTATTTTTGGTGTACATTTTACATAGTTGAGATTTAACTCTATAAACAGATATATTGTTTTTGACTATTTTATATTAACCAGATTTTTAATGCTGTGATAAAATACACTGGACAAACAACTTCAAAGGAGGAAAGATTTGGTTTGTACGTGCATCGAGTCCCTGCCCACTTGGCTCCATTGACTCTCTGGCATGTGGTGATAGAGAACATCAGAGTACAAGGGCATGCAAAGGGAAGCTGTTTACCTCCTGGTGGCCAGGAAGCCAAGGGAGAAAGGAAGGTGTAGGGAACAAGATACAGTCATTAGGTCCTTTTCCTTAAGTTTCCATACCTCCTTTACATTAGCCTATCAAATTATGAACCAAATCATCGATGAGTTCAGGGCACTTATGGTCCAATGATTCCCTGAAAACTCTGTCCCTAAGCATTCCTGTCCTGGGGACAGAGCCTGCCATACATGAGCCTTTGAGGAACATTTCATATTTAAACCATAATGACATACTTTATGATCTCTTAATATTGTTTTTCTTATCGTTTGATTCATTTAAATTTATTATTGTGTGTGTTTGTATGCATGCATGTGTTAGTGAGCATGCCATGGTATGGTTGTGGCAGTCAGAGGTCAACTTTTTGGAATAAATTTTCTCCTTCCAACATGGTATGACTTCTGAGGTCTCCAGGATTCTGCAGGAACTACTTTTACCTGCTGAACCATCTCACTGGCCCTAAAAGTTTTTTATTTCTAATATTCACCAATTGCATGGCATTATATTTGGACCATATTTCAATTTAGTTATCTTTTAAAAAACGTTTTCTGTTTCTTCTTCCCAAATAAGGTAGCACCGAACTTGCATAAATCCTGATCTGCATTATTGCTTTTCTTGATTGTTCAGATTTTCTTTTTACTGTGAAAGATACTTGAGAAAATAAGTGAAGGGGTGATGATTTTATTGATTTACATTTTTAAATTGGCATACAAAGTAATGGGTTTCATTATGAAATTTAAATGCATTCGTGTTAGCAGAACTAGTTTCTGTTTGTGGCCTTTGCACTGTCTTCCATTGATCTCCACGTCCTGTTTGCTGGCTCGCCTTTCCCTCCCTCAGAGTCCACAGAGTCTGTCTTTTTGCTTTCCGGTCACATGTTGGGAAGAAAAGACCAGTTCTAGCTCATAACTTCAGAGGTGTCAGCCTCTGTCAGCTAACCCCATGACTTTGGATCTGAAGCAATGCAGCAGAAACATCATGGTGCCCGAAACACGTGTCGGGTGCTGCTAATGTCATGGTTGTCAAGAAGCAAAAGGACAGATGGGAAGGAATCAGCACAGGTTGTACCCGTTAAAGGAACCTCTAGTGAACTGCTTCCTCTAAGCAGTTTCCCCCTCCTAACAGTCCATTGGTGAACTTGTCACCTTCGCCTCTAATCACAGTCACAACTAAGTAGTGACACCAGTTGGCTCCCAGACTCTGAATGCATGAGTTTTGGGCAGAGGACAATACTTCAAACTGCAGTGGCTTCAGACAAAATCTCCAAATCAGAACTTAGACAGGATTGAATATTTTAAGGAATTTTTGCATTTTTTTGCCATCTTACTGTGGTAGATAGGATTGATCCGTGTTTTTTTAAAAATGTTAGTATATTGGGCCAGCTAGATGTTTCAGTGAGTATAGGTGCCCGATGCCACAAGCCTGAAAACTTGAGTTCTAGCCTTGGGATCCACTTGGTGGAAGGAGATAAGCCAATCCTGCAAGTTGTATTATGACCTCTGTATGGGTCACAGTATGTGTATATGCACATGCATGCACACACACAATAAAATAATGCATTTACTATAAAATGTAAAAAATGTAAATAAATATTAAGGCAATGACTTTATATTTAGGGAAACTTTGAAACTAATGATACAGGATTCTGATTTCTGGCCCTGACTCAATTTCTCTGAATTTTAGTTACTTCATATGTAATATGAGAGGTTTGGATCCCTGGTAACTGAAATAAGATCACAAAAATGTGGTAGTTGTAAAATATTTGCTCTTCTAAGGATGCTCAACTTTTAGTATTTGGGATATTCTTATGTTTGACAAATAAATAAATCAATGGTACCTTCAATTTGTGCTCCTTGCCTTGTTAGAGTCTGGATGTTTATTACCTCCCTCAAATTCATCTATTGAAAACACAACCACCAATAGGATGATAACTCGCCAATATGATGGCTATGCCTTTTAGAATTGCATTTGTTCCCTTGCAGAAAATAAAAAGGCCCCAGAAAGTTACCATGCTCTCCATGTGAAGTTTTAGTGAGAAGAAAACCTTCACTCGACACTGAACCTACTGACCCCTTGATCTTGGAATTCTTAGACTCCAGAACTGTCTGATATACATTTCTTTTGTTTACACACCACCCATTCTCACTTGTTGTATCAGAACTAAGGAATCAAGTCAACTCTTTTGCTTTTCTTTTCTGCAAGGTTCAAACATTCTTCATCCCTTTTATGAAACATTTGTCAGAAAAAGTGTATAGACATTCTGCTTTTCTATGATAATTGTACTGCAATAATAATGCTATGAGTAGTATAGTGTATGAATAAATAATTTTTAACAGCGCTATAGTGACATAAAGATATATTTCATTTTTAAGACTTATTTTTATTTATTTATGTACATGTGCATATGTGCACATGTGTGGGTGTACCCATGAGGCCAAAGAGGGCACTGGATTTCCAGGAGCTGGAACTGTTTGATGTTGGTGCTGAGAACTGATCTCTAGTCCTCTAGAAACACAGTGATAATCTTAATCACTGATCTTTATCTCAAGCTCCCAGATTTCTCATAATTTAATTGGTTAGTCATGTTAAATTACTATTATATGGATCTAAAAATGGACAACAAATAAATAATTTTTGATTCAAAAATATTTTATCCTTAGATAATAAATTAAGAGGTATGTATACATGTTTTAATATTATTATAAGAATCAAGTATGTTGGCAGGAAATCACTGAGGAAAATTTAATAATATATATTAATCTCATTTATCTTAAAGAGAATGATAAAAGTTTCATAATCATGATTATTTTTTGTGTATTCTTTTAATAGTTTTATTCAATATATACATATTAAGGAAGATACAGGGAATTTAATCCAAACAATTCCTCCTCAAGATTTCCAGCTAAATGTTTTGTGCCTTTTATTAGGCTTTCTTTTTCTTTTTTCTTTCAGTTTATTCTTCTCTCATAAAATACATCCCAACCATAGCCTCCACTCTCTCCATCCCTCTCCCCAATCTCCTCTCTTCCCCAGATCCACTGCTCCTCTGTTTTCCTTCAGAAAAGAGCAGACCTCCCAGGGATATCAACTGAACACAGTATAACAAGATGCAATAAGACTAGGAACAAACCCTCATATCAAGGCTGGACGAGGCAACCCAGTAGGAGGAAAAAGGACGCATAAGTAGGCAAAAGAATCAGAGACATCCCCACTCTCACTCTTAGGAGTCCAACAAAAACCCTAAGCTAAACAACCACAGCATGTATGCACAGGACCCAGCTCAGACCCATGCAGGCTCTATGATTGCTGCTTCAGTCTCTGTGAGACCTTATGAGCCCTGCTTAATTGATTCTGCAGGCCATGTTCTTCTGGTGTTCTTGACTCCCTGGCTCCTACATTTCTTCCTCTCCGTCTTCTGTGGGATTCCCCAAGCGCCACCTAATATTTGGCTGTGGGTCTCTGTACAATGTATTTTGATCACATTCACCTTCACTCTTCCAACACCTCCTCTCAGATTCACCCTCTTCCTTATCCATTCTTTTAAAAAATATCAAGTCAAATATGTATTGCCAATATACTCTTGGATGCACCAGTTAATATATTAAATAAATGAAACATATATAAAAATAGCAAACCCCAGAGAATGTGATGAAAATACATTGTATATAAAACAAGATATACAATAACACAGGAGATTAGGAGTATACCTTGACATTTCTCTTTCCCTCATTTCCTATACTCCTTCTTCAATTCTATTTCTATTAACTAAGCCATGTATCTAGAATCTTTCATCTGCATGTCTATTGCCTCTTTGTTTAGGCTGTCATCATGTAATGATGAAATTAAGTAACATCCTACTAACTTTTCTGTCTTCTTCCAGTGTTATTTTATTCAATTGTTTGTCCATAGTGGAGCTAGGATAATCTAAAACTACAAGACTGGTTACATTGGTAGATTTCATGCAGCTAGGATAATCTAAAACTACAAGACTGGTTACATTGGTGGAGTTCATTCACCTAAGGCCAAATTTCAAACTTTTTCTAGGGCTTCCAAGGCTTCTCATGCTGAGTCGTTGGCTTTGCACTTTGAACTCTAAGCCATATTGTATTTACTGCTTCTCAAATGTGACTCCTCAGAATCATCTAGGCTTTAGTAGTACTTTTTGGGGAGACCCTTCCATCTCCAGATTAGGAAGGAAGACCTACCAGTGCTCCATATTTCTCTTTAATTCTGCCATCAAAACAAAGGAAGCCTATGTAGCATCTCCATCTGTCTTATTTAACTATCTCCATTTCAATGAAGTTAGTTCTTTGTGGTGTTCAAGGTATCAGCACGTATTTAGTATCTGGTGCATACAAATGTTCACTATTTTCTACATGTTAGGAATGAACATAAAAGGGAAATGATATGATATAGGAAGGCTTTATGGAGAAGATAAGTCTCAAAAGATGAGTACATATTTGAATATGAAGATAAGCACTACCTAAGTGAACCATACTTGTGTATTTGTGACTTTTTTTCTTAGGTGTAGAGTCAATATATCAAGTCCATGTTTAAATGTGTGCATCTGAAAACAGTAATTTCCTAAAGGAAAGGTATGCATCAGGCTACTAAGAAGCCAAATTTCTTCTTCATTTTTTTGGGGAGGGGGGTGGTTAGGTGAGAAGGTGAGTTTAACCTTTTGTCAATCTATAATAACAATATTAACAACATCTAAAGTTCACTACTTATTTCTTTTTAATTTACTTTTTTAAAATTTTATTTTTCTCTTTTATTGAAAATAGATTTTTTTCTCATATAGTATATTTTGATTATGTTCCCCCCCCACCCCTCTTAATTCCTCCTCACCTCTCCTCCCATCCAGATCCACACCCTTTCTGTCTCTCATTAGAAAAAAAAGACTCCTAAGGGATAATAATAAAATAAAATAAAATATTTTAAATAATATTTAATAATAAAATAAGTCAAAACAAAAACTAATATATCAGAATTGATCAAAACAAAAAGAAGGAAAAGAGACAAAGAGAAAGCAAGAGAATCAGAGATCCACCCATTCTAACACTAGGAATTTCATAAAAACACTAAACTGGGAACTTTAGTGTGTATGCAAAGGATCTGGTGCAGACTGGTGCTGCGTCCATTTCTGTGAACTCATGTGAGCTTTGATCATGTTGGTTTAGAGGGCCTTGTTTATCGTGTCCTCCGTCCTCTCTTATACTCTTTCTGGCTCCTCTTCTGCAGGGTTCCCTGTAGTGGTATTTGCTCTGCTCATGACCTTGGGCTATATGGCCCAAAGGAGGTGGTGCTTCTTGAAGTTGTACTTGACCTCTTAAAAGATCATGTGGGTATTTATTTATTTATTTATTTATTTATTTATTTATTTATTTATTTAATTTCTGGCATGATTGGACACTGGACAGCCTGGGAATTGTCAGTCTACATGTTTATATAAGGCACTTTTTACTTGTTGTGCATTACGTTAACTATTATGAGATTTCAATAGTTTAGTTCACATGAATATAAATAAAGTATTGTAGTATCATTAATTCAGCATGTACTAACTGTATGGGCTGTTTTAAGGCAAGGGCCTATATTTTGTGCTCTAATATTGAATTTACTTATTTGGTTTTGGTCTTAGTCTTTGCGTTTTTAATTTATCTACAAATGCTGTTTAATCACATAGTAAAGACAAAGAACTTCCAATCCAGCTTGTAATCCAGATCCCTTTATTTCCAGACTACTTTACCAGTTGTACCGTTTCCTAAGCTGCTGTAAAGCAGTCCTCGTACCATGGGGTATTATGTTATTTCACACTGTTTACACAATACCTTTTTACATAGGTTTCTTTGCTAAACAGCCATCCAGCCTTAGGACTTGATGGTCATTTTTGCATTTTTAACTCTTTATAAGAAGAATTAAAAACATCTTCTATGTTTTTAATTGGATTATGTTGTTCTGAAGAACAAATAATAAAGATCCCTGGAAATAAATGTAAATACCATGTATGTGTTTATATTGTTCACAATTATCTACTATTTTATGAATAGCAATTTTTCATCTTTAGGTCCTTCTAATTTTGGTGCTTTGGAAGAAGTTTTCTTGAAAAGAGTACAAATTTACCTATTACATCATTATACTACAGCTTAGTCATATGTGGAGAAACCTGCCTAATAGACATTTTTAACATGGTATTTGCAACAGACACATGGGATACTTAATTAAATAAAGCATTGCCTATTTTTAAAGTACTGATAAGAAATGAAATTCTCCGTGGATGTGAATCTGTGTAGTAGCAGAAGTGGGAACCTGAAGGCTGTGTCTGACTTTTGGGATGATGCAGAACTGCTCCAAGCAGTAAGCTGAATGTTTTCAGACAGCATTAACAGCATCAGCAAACACCACTGTGTCAGCATCTCTTAGCATGCAGTGTTGGGAACTACAAGAGGAGACAGTGAACAGTGCATGAGAGCAGATACTCTGATGATGGTTTAAACAGATTCTGATGGACAGATCTGCTGTTTGGTTTCTTCACTAGCCTTGGAGATGCTGAGAGATAGAGATGGCTGAGCTTATTCTTTGTAAGACAAGAAATACAGTCTTTTAGGGGTTTCTGGAAATAGAAAGGTCATGCAGCCTGGAAGCTGTGAGCACTTACAATCTCTAAGTCATCAGGTATGATCTTGTGAATTGTGATGATACTATTGGTATGTAAAGTTGTCCAGATCTTAGTCATTGGAATATGTTAATCAACATAATTGCTTATTAACTTATTTTTCATTTAGATATTTGACTAGGTAGTGATTATAATAATGGGTAAATATGAACTAAGAAGTGTTTGCGTGTGTGTATGAGTTTGTTTTACTTTAGTTTTTTTTTGGGGGGGATAGAGATGAGGAGTAAAGGGGGATATACTTTTTGTGATTAGAAACAAGGTTTATGGCTTTTTAGAATTTTTTTCTAGATTAATCCCGATTATATTCAGACTGTATTTTACTTGAAATGATAAAAATAACATAAGCGAATCAAACTGATAATAGTATATCATAACCATCTGCCTATAAATACTGATGTATTGCAAAAAGGTTGTTTTCTGGGATTTAATCACATAATCAACGCTGTTAGCACTGTAGTGAGACACAAAGCAATGAAAGTTTAGTGAGCAGAAGAATGTTTATCCAGGCTGGAAGCTAATTCATGAAATTTGTATTTCATTCTCTGGCGTATTTTAAAGCCATTTTTAATCATTTTTCAGATCTGGTGATGCTCCCGAAGCTTTTAATCTCATCTCTGTTAAGGCATGAACCACATCTGAAAGCAGACTGTAAATTTGTTTTATATTAAGGAGACTTGTGGCTCCTAAGTGTCTTGAAGATATTTTTGACCTAGAGAGATTCAGAATTTCCTTACTTTCATTTTCAATTTACTCCACTAAACTCGTTAGTTAGCAACTGTAGAAAATTCTTAGAACATAGGATTTTTATATTTGCCTTGCACTGAAACTCTGCTGTTTGTTCATCTATATCTATATCTATATCTATTTCTATATCTAACCTCTCAAGTAAAAATTCATTTAGTTTAGGCTCTCATCAGAATTGTATTCTCAACAGAATTATGTGCCTAGCACTCAGATTTTTAAAGAACTGTATTTTATTTATTTTTAATGTTACACATTTCTGAGTCAGTTTTAGAGAACTATCAAACATGTTAATTTTGTTATCAAAAGAATATGAATGTTAATACATTTCTCAAGAGGACAGCATTGACTTCACAATTCGGTAGCATGACTATTATTTATTTATCCTCATCAGGGTGAAAAATGTAGTATTAAAAATGAATACATTGGAAAAAGCCTGAAACAGTGAATAAATTCAGTTAGGGGCTGTTTTTCCTTTTTAATTAAAAACACATTGAAAAATTCTTCCTACTGATATTGGATATAATTTATATGTTATTCTGACTACTTAGCAGCTTACATTCTTATTAGTTGGGAAGATTGCCATATTCTTAAGCTTGATTAATTTTAGAATGATTTGAATATACCTTTTAGTTGCTACAAAACCTGTTTAATCTGTTAGAATTTATTTCCAGTATTTGCATGTATTAGTCACTAGGAGTACATTCTGTTTCTTGGCATGGTTTCAAGATTCCTCTAGGCCTTGATTTCCACAGCATTTTGCTAATTTTTCCCTGTATTTATGACCTTTCAGAAGAACCAAACCATAAAGTATTTGGTTATGTTCTTTTACTGACACTTAAATATCATTGATTTTAGTATATGAAAAAAAGTCTCAGAATTGCCATTCTTTTTACACATCAGGAAGATATCTCTGTTACTGTGTCAAAATTCAAGGCACTGAAAAGAAAAATGCAGACATTTAATTGGAATGCAGAGTGCAGCAGACATTTAAATGGAATGTCTTCCATTCTTCCTCTTCAGTAAGATGGTTTTGAACTTTGAGCAGTGAAGTTCCTTGTGAATGTTCCTAGGAACAAGAGGTCTTTTTACAAAGATTACCTGTGTCTGCACTATTTTACAATGCATTCATTATACATCATAAAGATCTCTAAAGATAAGCTATTCATAAATAATTATTTGGATAAGCTATTCATAAGTAATTATTTGGATAATTCTTTAATAGAGGGAATATTATGAGAAAGCTGCTCATTTGTAGGACATTATATCTAGTGTTCTGTGAAGTACAGAAAAGAAAGTCATTTATTGCTTTCAAGGCATGAATGAGAAAATGCATACACATTAATTAAGATATTTTGGGTTGACTCTTAAAAGTGATTTGTTACAATTAATTTTAACTTAATCTGTAAACTGGTGAACTCTAGTATGAGTTACATATTACTGTCCTTTCCTCCCATGTACATTTCATAATATTAGAGAAATCAAAGGCATATTTAGAATTAGATTAGTAATTGTGCAGAGTGCAATTTTATTGATAGAGAAGAAGATTGAGAATTCAAGGTCAGATTGCATTATACAGAAAGACGCTGTCTCAAAAAATAGTTCTAGAGTCATAAGCCAACATGAACTTATTTCAAGAGAGAGTTCAACCTAGTCCCTGGCAGGCAGCTGAAGCAGAAATCCTGAGACTCATATTTAAAATAGGGATGTTGCTGCAATTCCAGGTGAGGTATGAATAATTTAATAGGCATGTGTATTATGGAAGAAAGTTTTTACTCTTAGGGTTAAACATTTGAAATAAATGAGCAGCAAGTATGGGAGAATCTGACTATAACTAGACAATTTGAGCTGTGCTTGGAACAAAAAGTATCTGACTATACACATCAGACTGAAAATTCTAAGAGCTTTAGAATTTTGAGACAGGGTCTCCCTGTCTAGTGCAGGCTTGCCCAAACTTTCTGTATAGCCAGATTAGCTGGAAATTTGTTGCACTTTTGACCCAGTCTTCCAATTGGTGGGATCATAATTGTTCACCACCTCACTTAGATGAAAACAGCAAGGTCTGGTGAAAAGTGCTGGAGAATGGTCACCTCAGGCTCGGAGGAAGGGATTGGAGAAGCTGCAATGGAAGCAGGTGTTAGCTTCTGGCTGACGGACAGTAGGTGTTACTCTTTTCTGTTTTATATCAACATGCCTGCTGAAAATAGCAGAGAGGTGTGTAGAACAGATGCAAATCCCCTATTTTCCAGTCCCAAACTGGGCATTTTGCCCAGTAGTGCCTCCAAAGTGCTTGGTATCTTGTATTAAAGCCTTCAATTAAAGAAATACAAGCCTGAGTTACAAATTGACTCTGGTTTGTAATAGCTGGGCTAATGTAAGAAGCTGTATGTACTGAGGTTAAGTATCAAGTCAGCCATAGCCTCTTGCTTCAAACTTAGCTATACTATTAATCAGCTGTATGATCTTTAGTCTTTCTTTATTCATGACCAAGGGATGGTGATGGCACCTACCTCAAAGTATTGTGAATATTAAATGAATTAATATACATAGAGTACTTGTAATAGTTTGTGACATGTAGTATGAAATTATTAATATTCTTTCTGGTATTTGGCAAGTTTATTTTGTTTATATTACTAGGATATATTCATTGTACATGATGATGGGTTTCAACATTGTATTTTTATGCATGATATCATGGATAGAATTAATTTAGATGTTTGTTAACAGATGAATTGATGAGTAAAATGTGGTATATATGAATAGTGATGATTTACTCAGCCATGAAGAACAAAATTAGGTCATTTGAGAGAAAATGGATGGAGCTATAGATAATCATGTTATGTGAAATAAGCCAGACCAAATGGTAAACGTTGAATGTTTTCTCTTTCTATGTGAATATGTGTATGTGTAGATGTGGAAGAAGTAGAGTGGCCTAGAAAGAGGAGATGCACAGTAAAGGATACGAGGCAGAGAGGATATGATATGCTTGAGTAGTGCACAATATCCCAGTTCGTCTTTAACCTATAGACCATCACAGGGACGATTTTTTTAAACCCTAGACCATAGAGTCTTGAGCTTTACATTATGATTTTCAAGCTAAGGGCATATTATTTTTCCTGATCTCCTCATTCCTGGGGAAAAATAAAAGAAAGAACAGAAGAGAAGCTCTTGTATTTTGAATTCATTTTAAGAACTCTAGCTCTTTTGAGACGTCAGGAATGAAAATTAAATTCCTGAGTAGATTTAGTAGTTAGTTGCCACAGTAGGGGGTAGAAGCAAAATGAAGGATTTTAATAAAATTCTCTATCAAAATTGCATATGAGAGCATTACTCAGTCTCTCCACAAACACTCACAAGTCCCAGATTTCATATCCTAAGAGACCTCCCGCTTGTCCCCAATGTCACTCTGTTTTATTGGTAGGTAATCTGATTTAGCCTTGGCTTTGCTTTTGACATTTCCTAACCAAGGACAATCTAGTAGGTTCATTTAATATGTGAATACTCATGTCATTGTGGTAAATATTTGGATAAAAAGAACTTTGTTTTTTTTAGAGAGATTTGATATAATAATTTCTATTCTAATCATGAGAGTCAGTGGCTACTTTAGCTTGGCTTTTTGTACATTTAGAAATGATAAAGTGATCCATCACTGGTAATATATTAATATTACCTCTAAGCTAATCTTCCACACTAGAGGCTTTCAGGTTAACCAAGAATAACAGAAAAGATAAATAAACCCCCTGATCAGATTCCTTTGTGCATGACAGCTGGGATATAACTTTGGTATTAGACCTAAGAAAATGTCATCTGTATTGAAAAGCCAAAATATGATACTATTTTTGAATATAGCTTCTATACTACGCATGTCAGAAGTAAAATTTCATGGGGTTGTGGAGATGGTTCATTTGGTAAACTGCTTGCCTTGCCAGCATGAGAATCCAAATTTGAAAAGATGAAGTATGCTTGCAATTGAATCTAGTGTGAAAACAAAGCCAGAAAGAAGTGAGCCTTTAACTTTATTTTTAGAACAATAGCAAAATATAATCAAAGACATTTTCTTGAAAAAAAAATCCCGTTTTTTCCAAAGTCATTGTGAGTTGTTCTTAGAACTTGTGATTTAATATTGCTTGGGAAAGAGACACGGTGAGGATTACACATGGTAGAGGTCAAGCACATTTTCAATACTTCTTTGAAGATCATAGACATTTCTGGAAGAAAGCTTGTGCTTTGAGTTGCTATAAAACTTTCAAGTATCATTTTCTTTCTTAATAAACAGGTAAAAGACATTTAGAGATATAGGACCCCTTTGCCCCAAGTCTTTAAAAACAGTATAGGAACATCAGTAAGAAAACAAAATTAAAAAAATGGATATTTCATCAGATGCATGCTTTAAGAAGTGGGAGATAGGATCCAGTGAAGTATATTGCAAAGTGTGCTGCATATAATTATGTACATCATTATTCAATCTACCCATCCTTTATATTCAACTTCAGTTAAAGGTTGCATGAATACGTTGGGATATTGTAGAGGAAGGCAGTGGAAGCACAGTACCTAACTGCTGAGTTCGTAGACCTGGCTGTCCTTCCAAAAGCAATTTACAGATTCAACACAATCCCCATGAAAAACTCCAATTCCATTCTTTACAGAAATTCAAACTCTTTATAAAAATATTTACATATATTTATGTTGAGAATAGTTTCTTCCTGTTCCTTTCCTCTTTACTCACTATTTTCTAACTATATTCAAGTTCTTAAATATTAACAGGCAACACAAGATTATAAACCTGCTGAAGAAAACTTCTAAAAAGTGTAGGAGCCAAAGCAAGTAGGGAAAGAAGCCTACTGGAAACAGAGAGTAGAATGGGGGCAAAAAGCTTTGTTAAAACAATGGTACCTTTGAATACTAAAATATTGCATGTATTAAACTAAAAGTAAATGTTCTTATACAGGAGCATGATGAAAAAGAGCATAAATAAGAGTCCCTAGAACTTAAGGCTTAAATAAAAAACTGAGCACAAAATATAAAAAGTAAGGTTGAGGTAACCCCCTAAAAAAGAGAAAGAGGTAAATAAGATAGAGTAAGTTAGATGGCACCAGGTCCAATATATGAAATAATGACTATAGGAAGAGAAAACAGAAAAGAGGGAGTAATCAAAACAGTAGTTAATAAAGGACAGATAATATGGAACTCTCAGAGAGGTGATCCCATTCCATTTCTTGTCTGTGATAGAGCTTGAAGAATTCTATATGTATGTGATAAACTTTACTGACTACATATCAAAGATTTAAAAGTATGACTATAGGAGAGGATTATGGTTTATAAGATGAAGTATGACATT
The DNA here is from genome assembly GCA_902168405.1 of Peromyscus aztecus. NCBI lineage: Eukaryota > Metazoa > Chordata > Mammalia > Rodentia > Cricetidae > Peromyscus > Peromyscus aztecus. The sequence goes on from CABHPQ010162626.1 coordinate 52,617, forward strand.
AATAAATACCAAAAACCCTAACCGTACATTTGCAAATATTTATTAAAAATATGGTTTGCTGGATTTCCTAACACTGTTTAAGTAGATGATCTTACAATCTGGTAATCTCATGTCTGTGTACCTGAAATAATTGAAGCAAGGTTTTGAAGACATATTTGCACCCTCATGCACTGTTCACATTATCCAAGGCATGGAAACAACCCAATGTCCCTGAATAAGTGGATGAGTAAATAAAATATGGTGACTGTACCCAGTTGATACTGTTCAGGCTTCAGAAAGAAGGAAACTATGACATTTGCTGCAAATGGATGAACTTTTAGAACATTATGCTATGTGAAATAACCAATCACAAAATGATAAGTACCATAAGTTTGAACTAATATGAGGTGTAGAAAATAAACTCTTAGAAACAAGATGGGGATTTCTGGTGTGGCAGGAGAGAGGGAGTTGCTTTTCAATATGAATATAGAATTACAGTTTTGCAGGAAGATAATGTTCTAGAGATCTGTTGAACAACAATGCACATATAGTTAACACAGTAAATTTTAGGGCAAATTTTGTTACATGTTTTCCCCCACAAGGAAGAAGCATGTAGTGTGTTGACAGGTTGAATTAAGACCTATTATTACTGAGAATGATAGAAATTTATTGACATTTTATCATTCTGATACATTTTTTTAATAACTAAGTTTCATTACACATAGAATTCACTGCACTTGACTTGTAGAAATTTGGTATTTTCTTTTTTAAATTTTACATCATTTAAAATTTTTATTGTATGAATATTTTGCCCACATGTATATCTGTTCATCATATGTGTGCCTGATCCCTGTGGAGGTCAGAAGAGGGCATCAGATTCCCTGGAACAAGGTTTATAGGTGTAGTATAAGCCATTGTATTAGTGCTAGGAAATGAACCCAGGTCTTCTGCAAGAGCAGTCAGTGATCTTAATCTCTGAGCCATCTCTCAAGCCTGAAATGGGATATTTTTACCAGAGAAAGTAATGCCTCTGTATTCCTTTGTATTTAAATAAATTGAAAAATTATGTTAAGTTTTGGGACTCAGATTTTTAAAATGAGAACTCATTAGAATTTTAACACAAGATGCATATAGCAAAGTATCTAAAAGACATGTAATATTAGGTACTTGTACAGCAAGCTTTTGTGCCCTATCACCTCCTGTCATTAGTTTTGTTCTATGTGATGAGTGTTTAAGTGCTTAATTGGTGATACTACAAAGTTTTGGTTTTACTAGTCTCCATTCATCTAAGGCACTGAATTAACTTGGCTACCCAAATACATAACAGGTTTGCTAAAACATAGGGCAAGCTAAGATAAGGCTGACTGTGTCACGGAGTTCTTGGAAGGCTGAAAGATTCTAACATGCATTACAAGGTCCTATGTGAGAGGAAAAATTAAAAAGAACATTTCAGCCGCAAATCCAAACTATGTTCTCCAGAACACATTAGTACATTCATATGGTTGATTGTTTGCTCACTGTCTTATACTTTGTTTCTGTCTCAGAGAAGAAAAGGAACATGGTATGTTTTCTCTGTTATGGTGGGAGCAGATGCAGAGACCCACAGCCAAACATTAGGCAAGCTTTGGGAATCCCGAGGAAAAAGGAGAATAAGGACTGTAGGAGCTAGAGGGGCGGAGGACACCACAAGAACATGGCCCACAGAAGCAACTAAGTAGTGCTCATAGGGGCTCACAGAGGCTGAAGCAACAATCACAGACCCCGTATGGGTCTGAGCCAGGTCCTCTGCATATGTTATGGTTGTTTAGCTTAGGTTTTCTTGTAGGACTTCTAACAGTGGGAATGGGGGTGTCTCTGACTCTTTTGCCTGCTCTTGGGACCCTTTTCCTCCTACTGGGTTGCCACATCCAGCCTTGATATGAGGGTTTGTGCCTCATCTTGTTGCATCTTGTTATTTCCTGTTTGGTTGATGTCCCTGGAAGACCTGCTCTTTTCTGAATGGAAATTGAGGAGCAGTGGATCTGAGAGAGAGGGGAGGTGATGATGGGGGTGAACTGGTAGGAGTGGAAGGATGGGAAGCTGTGGTTGGGATGTATTATATGAGAGAAAAATAATAAATAAAAAGAAAAAATTAAACTTCAGAATGAGGTTGCATTCATTAACTCATGTACTCACTCAATCACAGAACTATCATATCCATTAACATCTATCTATCTATCTATCTATCTATCTATCTATCTATCTATCTATCTATCTATTTATCTATCCATCCATCCAGCCTCTTCTTCTATTTCTCATCTATCTTCTGATCCCTTACTATTTCTAACATGGAGGAACCTCCTTGCACAGTAGCTACCTCTGCATCATGCTTGTTCAGACAAAGGTCAGATATGTTGTGGATAGTTAAGACACTGTACTAGATAACCTCTAGGACTATTTCTGGAAAACATAAAATTATAATTTACCATTAAGAAATATAAGAAGAATTAATGCTGAATGTGATTTTTTTCTTTTCTTTTTTCTTTCTTTTTTAATTTTTTTTGACTTAGGCTACAGTCATCTACCTTAGAAGAAATAACCTCAACTGAGAAAATTTCCCCATTGGATTGGCCTCTATGCAAGCCTGTGGGGCATCTTATTGATTGATGATAGTGTGAATGGGCCCAGCCCACTTTTGGAGATGCCACTCCTGGGAAGGTGGTCCTCAGGTGTAGAAGAAAGCAGGCTGAGCCAGTCAGGAGGAGTAAGGAAATAAGCAGTTTTCCTCTGTGGCTTTTGATCATTCTACATTTAGGTTCCTGCTTGAATCCCTGCTTTGACTTTCCTCAGTGTTAGACTTTGGCTTGGAAGTGTAAGCCAAAGAAGCAAATTGTATTTTTAACAGAGCAAAGAACTATAAAGGTTCCCAGTTGGAAATAATTGGGATTATTTCTACATCTCCTCTACATATTAAGTGTAATTTTACAGATAACAACAATGGAATCCTAAATTGAAGTCATGAAGATATAATGTCTATCTATTTAATGAATGCTGATATTATGAAAACTTTTAGGAGTTTGTTTTATCAAGTCAAGATTAACATCAATAAAAATAAAAAAGCAGGGCTGTGAGATGGCTCGGTGGACAAAACACTTGCTGCCTAAGCACAAGAATGGGAGCTCAGATCCTCGGTACCCATGTAAAAGCCAGACAGCATGGCAGGCACCTGCATAGTCAACCCTCAAGAGGCAGAGAGGGGATTCTTGATGCAAGCTAGTCAGCAGAGTATTGTGGTGTCGGGATTCAGTAAGACAACATGTCAGAAAATAAAGTGAGGACTTGGGTTAACCTGCATCTTCTCCTTTCCCAGCATCCCTGGTCCCGGCCCTACTTACTCGTGTATCCTCCAGTATTGTCCCTTATTCTTTCATTTCATATGTGTTCTGCTATCCCCTCTTGTATTTTTTACTTGAGTTGGAAGAGAATGGGCTTCCATATAGGTTTTTCACACACACTTCATTACCTGCAAAAGACCTGCACGAAATCAAGCCAGGTAAAAATTCCAGCACGAATGGGGAAAGGCTTTCTTTATTCATAGTATTGATGAATGAATGTGGATATGTGAGTTTTTCATAAATTAAGTGAGAATAACTTATTAAAATGACCAGGTAGTTGAAGTTAACTGACTTAGGGGTTTGAGTACTCCTGATGCATCTAATAGTTTAAATTGTTCTTCTGTTTCTAATGATGCTCATTAAAATGTTAAATGTAGAGGGAAACATTTTACAATGTTTCTAAAGTCATTAAATGAAATAAGCCAAACTTGGAGAGATAAATATTGTATGTTTACATTCATATGTGAATCCTGTGCTACACACAGACAGACAGACAGACGCACATGCAGGTGCATATATGCAGGCACCCCCCAATGAAACCAGAAGAAGGACTACTTGGAAAGAGGAGGAGAACTATCTGTGGAGGAGTAAGAGGAAGAATAGGAGAGAGTAATGAGAAGTAAATGTGGTCAAAATAAATGATATACTTTAGTAAGTTTTCATTATAGAGTCCATTACCTTGTTCAACAAATATAAACTGACAGAAAGCATTAAAAATAGTTAAAAGAATTGGAATAAGAAACTGCAGAATGCTTAGCCCCAATTGGGACATCTATATCATCTTCTCCTAATGCTCAGGGATCATTTCAGAAGAGAAAGCTGAAAGAATGTCAGAGTCAGAGGCAGTGGGTAGATGACTACAAGCGAACATGTCTTCCAAAGCAGGTCAGATGTACATATGTACTCACAGTGCTTGTCAATCATTCCACAGTGTACATAAGACCTGTCTCTGCAAGCTCCAGTCAGACCAAATCCCAACCTGGAAAATGGACGTAGACAGGAAGTCTTACCTCTAGCTGAGGATCTATTGGCAAGCAATAGCTGCTGGGAGACAGAGAGGCTGTTTTCTCTAAGAGCATAGGCTGTGGTTAGTGGACAACAATGTTGTGGAAGCCCACATATTCAAGAATATATGTGCAGTGAAAATTGAACTTAATGAACTTTAAAAATTAAAAGAACACAATGTTGAGTGAGCAGAGAAATTGTTGTAGGGGGTGATTATGACCAAAACACACGCAATTTTCAAAGAACATCTATCTATCTATCTATCTATCTATCTATCTATATATATATATATATATATAGAGAGAGAGAGAGAGAGAGAGAAAGAGAGAGAGACAGAGAGACACACAGAGAGAGTTCACCCCTGGGAAATGTTAAATTGTATTGAAGACAATCATATATTTATGTTCTTTTTCATATACATTGCTAAAATTGATCCATAAAGGAATAAATGATTATGGAAGGTAGGATGCATTTTTATGTTTGATGTTTAGAAACATCTAGAGAGGCTCAATATAAAATTAAGGTTCTTCATAATACATTTGGGAATAACTCCAAAGTGGCTCCAAAGTATAGCCATAGGTCTCTTCACATTACCTGTATCATAATTCATGTTCACTATTTGAGGGGTAACAAGGGGAAAAGAATTGATGTATAAGGTCTCTCTAATAATTGATCCTTTGACCCATAACCAAAGTAGAGGACTTTAAATACATGAATCAATAGCAATTTGAATCTTGGATATTTTCAGACAAAAAATCATTTATTTATATCTTCATTGCATACCCAGTGAACATTTAAGGGGGTTATGTATGTAAAAACCTCAAAATGAAACACATCAAGTCAAACACATTTTCAATATAGCTTCATTTTTATTTCAAAGAAATATTTTAAATTATTTGAATGGCTGGGGCTATAGCTTTAATTTGAAATACATCTATAACCTTATATTTCAAAGTCAAGTATATTTGTGAGACACAGAAGCCAAATCATTAGCATAGATGAGGCCATTAGTTTGGTCTCTTTCCCAATTTGTCATTTGTCTATGATAGATACATAGCAGTTCAGTGGGACAGTGCTTTCTTGGCCTTTCAGTGTGGATGCCTGACTTAGTTTTTGGCCTAAAAACGTGTGAAAGAACAGGAATGTTTTTTAGTGTGATACATATTTGAATATATGTTGTACATATAATAAACTAATTTATGAATTTATTAGTAATACTCATTTCTAAATGGACTGAATTTTATTGTGTCCAGAAAAATTATATAAATTGCACCTTTAGTTTTTGTATTGCTTCTTCTTGCAGATTTAAATATTTTTGCTTTCCAACTTAAAAAATAACTGATAAAACATAAGAGTTGTGTATGTTAGTGGATTTCTATGTAATATCTGATGCATGTGTTTGGGTGTTTACTCTTATCTGTGGCTCATTTCTTTAATGTTACTCACTTTGTTATGTTGGAAAATGACACAGCCTCTGTCACCCAAGTCCCAAGGTTGTGCAGCAGGAATTCTTTACTTGATCAGCCATCAGATATGTAAAGGACTGACTTGAAGAGAAAACCGTCACTCTCATGTTGAACACTTTTCTAATCATAGTCTTGTCTCTTTTGGTTATTCACTGTACAACTTGAGAAACAACAACAGCTTGGGTTCAGGAACCTGCTGGACCCACAAGATGGACTTAAGCTGTAACTCTGTTGATTACTTGTAGTCATCCAGCCCTCCTCTGGCTGTAAGTTCCCTGCCCATAGTGTCAGTTCAGGGACAGGCCCCAGCAACTCCTATGTGTTTGATTGTCTCCTTTTTTCCAGTGCTTAGTTGTCTTGGTAAGAGAAGGTGTGTTCTTTTGGAGATGATTATAATACAGACTACAATTTTGGGTCAGTGTAGCAGGATTTTTGCTCAAGTAGCTCTGTATTTTCCCTTATTCAAGCCTTCAGAGTTGTACATTTGAATCAAGTATGGGAACTTACTGAGTAGCTGTGTTTTGATGATTCTAACTAGACATTTGGTTTATGTAGCCTGGAATTTATTCATTAATATTTGTCAGACAATACTTTAGTAGACTGCCCATTTGCCTCCCTTCTAGAACACCTTGATCAAGTAGCCAGCATTTTTGATCTCTGTGAATCAGATCATTTTATCACTGTTTTGATTTTGTTGTCTTATGCTAAGCATACCTGTCTTGCCTTTGGTAATTAGTTCTGTTTTGCATGTCCCAGGTCCAGTTGTCCTCAGAGACAATGACATGTTATTGGACTTAGACAAAGATTGCCTTTTCAGTGAAAGCAAGTTGTCATCAGTATTTGATGGTTCAAAGTTGTCGGTTGAATAGAAGGAAAAGGTTCTTCTCTTTTACAATGCACTCTTTGGTTTTTAAAGATTTTTTTTCATCTTAAATAGTCATGTACTAGAACTGACTTAGAAATAGATCCCAGAAGCTTCATTCTTTTGAGTGTTTCTCCTATTATATAAATTCAGTGCCCATTTTAGAATCAATTTTTACATATATGCCATGAGCAGATAAAAGTTGGAAATAGTTTCACTTTATTCAGTATTTTGTATTATTTTTCATCCTGTGTGGTCAAATCAATTATTTTAAATACTTTCCCCTTATTTTGCTAAATTCCAAATTATTTAGCATGTTTTGAGCATGTGTTTATATATATAGTATCTGTCCAGCCATTCTAAACTGGAAAATATATCTGGAAAATAAATGAAGATTTAATGGGCATGATAATAATTTAATATCTTGTTCAATAAGGTGTCTCACACTGAAGCAAAGTAATTAGAGTTTTCATTATCTAATAATTGCCTACTAATTGCTTTCAAGGGACTAGATCAATTTTTAATGGAAGTGGAATTATTTCACCCTGCCATAACATTTGTGGTGTCAATACTAATGATTTTCATATTTTCCCTGTATAGTTAAAAATGTGATCTTGTTAATAGCAGTTGTTTATTGGGGATAAAAAATGACTGTTACTAAATTGACAAGATATGTTTCCTGTTTTCATCTCACTAACAAATGATGCCAACAGAAATGTATTATTGTCAATGTTAAGTCAAATAATTTACTACTCTGAATATATGACCAAATTTATTTTAGCTTCTCTTATAAACCAACAGTTGATAATCTAGCAGACTAAATCTCTAAATAGTTGGTCATATTAAGCTTTACTTCTTGAAATTAAGAGAATAGGTATACATGTATTTATTTTATTTTATTTTTCCTTACCCTATAGAGAAATGATGAAGAAGCAGTTGTGGATAGAGGTGGAACACGTTCTATTCTCAAAACACATTTTGAGAAAGAAGATTTAGAAGGTGAGACATTATTTTGGTGGGATGGGTGATATACTTTCCATAGGTATTTCAAAGAGAAATGTAAAATTTTCAGTTGTGGAATATTGAAAATGTTGATATGAAAGTAATGATGGTGTGCTGGTGTGATGTAGAAATGATTGTTCTAGTACAGTATAGAATACCAACAGGCAGACTGAAAATGGTGAGAAGTAATTGTTCATACATAGTTATTTGTTCAATCAATTCAATATTCTAGAGACTGTTTGGTGCCATCATTTCTATAATCCCTATTCCAAGGATTATAATTAATTATATAATGAAAAGAAAAATAGATATTCGTATCATATGTGATATGCTAGGAAAAGAAGAGCCTGTGATCAGAGTTGGCTGCCAATAGAAGAGAATTTCAGACACTTGGTATTCTATCAGGTATCAGAAAGAGAAAGAAACTCCAATTCTATGTGTCCTCTTCAATGAGAGGGACTGCTAATCTAGACAGTACATTTTAATGTTTAATTATACACACTCTAACAGCAGACTGCAGCAGGTCAAATGCCAGGTCTGTCCCTTCATTAACATAGGGCCTTCAGTTAAATTTCTGCATCTCAATTCTCTCAATTGTTAGCACACTGATAGTAATGCATATATATTAAGGATTTTTAGAAAATCAGGATATAGTATTTCAAATAATATAATAGGAATTATAATAATAAATAAAATAATAACCTAGGAATAGAGTAGCATAGTATTAGCAGTTATCACACTATGATTTAATGTTCATACAGAATTAAATTCTATGTTTTTACTTTCAATTTTTTCCTATCTTAGATATAAGGTATATAATGTTTGTTATTTGAATGAGAGGTAAATCCTATGTAGTCTTAAGTATAGGTAATCAGAACTAATTATCCATTAAGTGTTTTTCAATTTAAGCATTAAAAAGCAGACTGTTTTTCAATTTAAGAATTGCAATATATTTTTGGTTGTGAGCCTAGCCTTTAATGTCTGAGCCATCTCTCCAGCCCGGGAGTCCAGTTGGCGAGAAAGAGGAGGGTTTATATGAGCAAGAATTGTTGAGACCAAGGTTGGATAAAGTACAGGGACAAATAGCCAAACGAATGGAAACACATGAACTATGAACCAATGGCTGAGGGGCCCCCAACTGGATCAGGCCCTCTGAATGGGTGAGACAGTTGATTGGCTTGATCTGTTTGGGAGGCATCCAGGCAGTGGGACTGGGTCCTGTGCTCAGTGCATGAATTGGCTGTTTGAAACCTGGGGCTTAGCAGAGACGCTTGGCTCAGCCTGGGAGGAGGGGACTAGACCTGCCTGGACTGAGTCCACCAGGTTGATCTCAATCCTCGAGTCTTTGCCCTGGAGGAGATGGGAATGGGGGGGTGGGCTTGGGAGAAGGAGAGCAGGGTGGGAGGGGGGAGAACAAGGGAATCCGTGGCTGATATGTAAAATTAAATTATATTGTAAAATAAAATAAAATAAATTCAAAAAAAGAATTGCAATATAAGCTTTTAAATTGCAACTAGTTTAATAGTTTTTGAGTCTTATCTGTAGTTGCAATAATTCCATAGCATGATAGTTGATAAAATATTTGGAAATGACTTTTGTCAACACTGACATTATTGATAATATACATTGTTACAGATATTTTGTATGGTACACAGAAAATAATATCCAGCTCCAAGAAGGTCACACTTGTTGGATGAGCCCAGTGATTTGCTATACCACCCATTTTTATTGTATAAATTAAAGATTAAAAACCCTTGAACATTTAAATTGTAATGTTTCATATAAAATAATTTTCCTTGGATTTGAATACCAATGTATTACTGTTTTTCCTTTAGCCTTCCTCATTTATTCCATTTTAATCATGTAAAGAGCATGTGTAGAGACACTGTTAGAATTAAAAATAAGGCTTATATTTCACAACCCATGTTGTTTAGGGCATAATTACATTAATCTGTTTGATTCCAAGTATAGCAGAACCAGGCAGAATAGGAAAAGTTACAGGCTTTACAACTTAAAATGAGACAATATAAAGTTTCACTTCCTAAACACAGTGAATTGGCTGTAGAAGAAGTGATGAAGCAGTCTACTTCCATGGGGGAAATTATTTTAGAATCCCTAGGACACAGACAAAGATCTGAGGATCATTACAAACATCCTGCACTAAAGATCTCATACACCTGTCTTTAAGTGTCCTCGTGCTAGCCAACCCATCACCATAAAGATACCAGAATCAGATTCTACCAAAAGAAGGCTCCCTGGCATCCCATGTTGATGTCTAGGGAAACTGCATCTCCTGAAGTAGTCTTTAAAAAAATTTAAATGACAATGATATAGCATATGTTGATAGGCCATTATGTCTTTCCTACTGAAATTTTCTTTTTGTTTTCTCTCTGAAGGTCAAAACAAAATGAAACCATCAGTTCAGATTCTTGAATTGTTCTTTTCTCACCTTTCTGTTAATATTGGCAAGAGTATTTGATTTTTATAAAATCAAAAAAGAAAAAACTCATGTCAGCAGGACATTACATCTATCATTTATCTGTATATCCTGTAAAATACAGTAATAGGTAGAAGTTAGAGAGAGAGGTAGAGACATATGACAGCAGAGCCTAGGTAGATCTTTTCTTTTCTAATTATTATACATATACATACATAGACATATATAAATAAAATTGACTGAATCTATTTAGTGTTGCTCCTGTTATATGTTTTTAGTGCTGACCACATGGTATTAGATTATAAATTAGGGGGCTCATTCCTGGGGAAAATTGATTCTCCTCCTCTCAGCAGTCATTTGCGTCCTGTAGCTCTTCTTCTAGGGGTAGGGCCATGTGATATTTATCCTATGTCCACTGGCATGTTAACTGGTTATATTATTATTCAGGTCTTGATTAGGCTGCCATACTCTTGGAATTTCAAGGATGCAGATTTCCTGACTTATGTTGAAGACAGTCTCTTAGCAGATGTCTTGATCCTCTGGTCTTACAGTCTTTCTGCTCCCTCTTTTCTGAGGTTCCCCGAGACTTAAGTGCAGCCACCAGACATGGTGAGGATCCCAATCAGCCACCCGTGTGCTCATTCCCCTCCTCCTTCATTATGGTCCTTCTAGTCTTCGGACAGCTTGCCTCAACAGCCCTCTCTTCTCAGCCCATTACCCTTCCTTTGGGACTCTCTGACCCAGCTATATTTTAAGGAATCAATTCTGTTCAGTCAGGAGCAAACTGACATATAATTTTACACTTAATCATTATGAATTCAGAAATAAGAGGCATTTGGTTTTATATGTAATTCCATAAGTAGGTACTGACTCTAAATTTAGAGGATGCAGTCACTGCATTAATATTACAGGTTGGGATTTTGCATGTGATGGTTAGATATGTCTATCTGCCTTTGCTTTGCTACATTTTATAGTAATGCTAAGTTGGTGTTTGGTTTCAGAAAGTACACTGACAATGCTTGAAAAGTTATGCTTATCCTCTCTAAAAAACACACCAAGAGACCCAACACAAAAAGAAATTAGCCTAGAAATATGTTCAATTTCATGGAAAAAACTATCTTGGATTTAAATATTGACATGGATAAGCCACCGACAGATAAATGAAAAAATTAATGCTTAATAATTCATAAATAATTACAGCAAAATACTGAATTATCCTTTTAGATATAAAATGTATTATTGAGGAATAGTGTAATTGTTATAGCTGCATTATTACAAACATTTTCTGTGTCAAGCATTACTAGGGAATACAGAATGATTAGTAAAAGAGTTTTCCAATTGTCAGGACACAATTGGATTGTTCTTCATTTGTAGCAAGCTTTCTTATTGGACTATCTTTGGATTGCCAGCCCCCAGTTAATGAAACAGAGATTTATGAGTTATGAAAGTGTGGCCTTAGGTTAGGCTTTTTTTTCCAACTAGCTCTTATAATTTAAATTAACCCGTCTCTTTTAATCTACATTTTGCCACATGGCTCAGTTACTTCTATTCTATACCGTATGTTTGACTTCTTCAGATTCTAGCAAAATCTGCCTCTAGATTACTGCTCCCAGTTTCTCTCTCTCAACCTGGAAGTCCTGCCTATTTTCTCCTGCCTAACTATTGGCCATTTAGCTCTTTATTAGACCAATCACAATGTGCCTTAAGCAGAGACACATCTTCACAGTGTAAACAAATATTCTATAACATTCACTGATGTCTGTGAGTAGGCATTTTCATTCTAGAGCAGTGGTTCTCAGCCTTCCTAATGTTGTAACTCTTTAATACAGTTCCTTATGTTGTGGTGACCCACAACCATAAAATTATTTTCATTGCTACTTCATAACTGTGATTTTGCTCATGTTATGAATCATAATGTAAATACCTGATATGCAACTCCCAAATGGATTGCAACCCACAGGTAGAGAACCACTGTCTTAGAAGCTAATGACTATAATTAAGTCATTTGTGATAAAAATTACTCATAGAAACAAAGATGAGCTCTGGGACCCAGGCCCTGGGAAACAGCCACTCCCCAGGAACCACTACCCAACACTGCCCCCGTTGCCAGCCAGCAGGGAAAACTCCTGCAAGCAGGCCCCTTCACCAGCTCCCCCCATTGAACCCTGCAATCTACAATACCTACTCCATACCACAATATCCACCCGCTTATGACCCCAGTAACTTCCTGAGACACAGAATCCGCCAGCTCTCATTGGACCAAGAGAGGCTTCCGGAGACACAGAATCCATCAGCTCTGACTGAACCAAGAGCCCTGGTAAGACCGAGAGTGACTTCCTGAGCCATAGAATCAGCTAGCTTGGATTGGACCAAGAGCAGCTCCCTGAGATACAGAATCTTCCAGCTCCAATTAGACAAAGAGCTAAGACTGGACTCAGAGGGACCTCTTGAAACACAGACATAGCAAGCACAGATTGAACTAATAGCAGCTCACTCAGACACAGGCACCTCTTGTACTTATTGGAGGAAGAGATGGGTAGACACCAGTGCAAAAATACATACAGCAACGACATAAAGAGCAATATGGCATCACCAGAACCTAGTCTTTCTACAGCAGCAAGACCTGAACAACACAATGTAGAAGAAGCAGAAGAAAGTGACCTTAAAAATAACTCTATGAAGATGCTAGAGGACTTTAAAGAGGAAATGAAAAATTCCTTTAAAGAAATTAAGGAAAAGGCAAACAAAAAATTGGAAGAAATCCTTAAAGAAAGCCAAGAAAACCATGAAAAAGCAATTAAACATGTGAAGGAATCAGTTCAAGACCTGAAAAGTGAAATAGAAACAATGAAGAAGACACAAACAGAGGGAATGCTGGAAATAGAAAATCTGAGTAAACAAACATGAAGCACAGATGCCAACATAACCAACAGAATACAAGAGATGGAAGAGAGAATCTCTGGCGTAGAGAGTACAATAGAGGAAATAGTTTCGTCAGTCAAAGAAAACACCAAAGCCAAAAAAGTCACAACACAAAATGTCCAGAAATCTGGGATACCATGGAAAGTCCAAACCTAAGAATAATAGGGATAGAAGAAGGAGAAGAATACCAACTCAAAGACACAGAAAATATATTCAACAAAATCATAGAAGAAAAACTTTCCCAACTTAAAGTAGGAAATGCCTATGTAGATAAAAGAAGTCTATAGAACACCAAACAGACTAGACCCCCCAAAAAAGTCCCCTCGTCACATAATAATTAAACAACTAAACATACAGAATAAAGAAAGAATATTAAGAGCAGCAAAGGAAAAAGGCCAAGTGACTTATAAAGGCAAACCCATCAGAATAACACACGATTTCTCAATGGAGAACTTTGAAAGCCAGAAGGTCCTGGACAGATGTAATGCAGACACTAAGAGACATAGATGCCAGCCTAGACTAATATACCCAGCAAAACTTTCAATCACTATAGACGGAGTGAACAAGACATTCCAAGACAAAACCAGATTTAAACAATACCTATCCATAAATCCAGCTCTACAGAAAGCACTAGAAGGAAAATTCCAACCTA